>JAJLZM010000234.1:27142-88651 GCA_030572235.1 Ambrosiozyma kamigamensis | reverse complement strand
TTACAAATTAATTAATACTGTAAATTAAAATAGTATCAAATTATATACAGAAATATATTACTACTAATTATCTTTTTTTTCATCTTCAATTATTGATTCTTGTTCATTATTATTTAATTGTTTAAATGGATCAACAATAAAACTACCAATAACAACAAATGATAAAATTGAAATTAAACCTAATGAACTATATTCATTTGAAGGATATTGATTCCAAATAAATTCATGTAAAACCATTATAATAACACATAAAATACTTGGAATATTTAAATTAAATAATAAATAAGGTAATTGAAAATGATACCAAGATAAAAATTGATAATGTAATGATCTTGAAAATAAAATTCCAATTAAATTTGATAAAAACATAACTAAAGTAATAAATTTATAAGCAAATTGTTTATTAAATATAATATTTTTATTTGAAATTGTATTTGAATAAAATTTTAAAAAATCTTTAAAAAAAATTAATTTTGATTTATTAATAATTTTAAAATTTAACCATTTTTTAAAAATAAATAATAAAATTATAATTAAATGTAAAATTAATAAAAATTTTTGAAATTTTTCATTTAAAAATAATTCTTCATTTAAAAATTTCCAATTAATTGTCCATTTAAATAAAAAATTTCTATTAAAATTAAATGCATTATTAATAAAATTTTTAAAAATTATTTCTCCTTTATTTAAAAATTGATAATTTATACCAATTTGAATTAAAATTCCAAATATTAAATTTCCTAAACATTTTAATAAATTTTCATCATTAATAAAATAAATTATAATTAAATATCCTGGTAAATATAATAATGCATTCATTTTAATTGATATTGCAACACTTAATAAATCACTTGATAAATATAATAATGCATTTGTTGCTGCTGTACTATTTCTTTGTTGTTTAAAATAAACTGCTAATTGTAAACTAAATATAGTTAATAATGCAAATAATGTTGTAAAACAATCATTAAATAATCTTAAAACATAAATTGAATGTAATCTTTTTGAAATAATTAATAAATATAAGAAAATTGGTGTTATTTTCTTAACTTTTTTACCAACACTATTTGAATGTTCATCACCCCAAAAATAAATTATTATTGTTAATAATAAACTAATTAAATATAAATATCTGAAAAATCCTTGACCTAAATATAAATTTTTCATACCACTAGTTAACCATTTCATCCATGAATAAATAAAAACATATCCTCCTGGATAAACTATTGGTCCTGTATCACCTGAAATCTTATTATAATCAAATTCACCTTGTTCAATTAATGAAATTTGTTGCATATAAGTTGAATAATCAATTTCTGTATATGGAACTCTTTTAACTATAATTTTTAAAGCTATTGATTCTATCATCAATAATAATACTGAAATAGGTTTACTGAAGTCTGGGTTATTATATAATGATATAATACCAAATTTGATATCTCCTAAAACATTAGTTAAATTGAATTCAGGTAATTCAGGTTGAATTTGTTCCTGTTGTTCAACTTCTTCAGTGTTATTTGCTGGTGGAACAGTATTGGCATCATCAAGAACTTCAGACATGATGATTCTGGCTAAAGGAATTTCTGTTAAAAGGAGGATGAATTTATTTTTGATAATTTTTCAGAGTATCAGAAACAAATCAAATAAATTTGTTGTCTTTTTGCAGCATCTCTTCCTCGGGGAAGACCTTATCTGTTGTCTTGGCAGAGGCCAATAGAGATAACAGGACGCACGTGATAAGGCTCATTAGCGAGCTGGAAAGCAAGATTATCATACTAATTAGGAAGGTTCGAATTTGATAATTACGACATTTTCGCTGTCGTGGGCAGAGCAACTTTTCTGAGCCCCCTAGAATTATTGAGAAAATTCTGAATATACCATGCTCTAGATAATTAAGAATAAATAGGGTATTAATATTTTCAGAGTCATTGTACATTTGTGTGTGGAGTTATTCAATGAAATGTACCACGACAGTCAAAATGTTGTTGCAAAGTTCCAAAATCCACAATTCGTGAACGCTTTTCAGTTTTTTATCGGAATAAAGCAAGCTGGTGTGAAGAAGAATGAGGTATTCCGAGTGGAACCTCTGCACTGGAGTTGTGTTCAAGTTAAACTCGGAGCATCGGATTCAGGAAGCTTCCCAACTTTTACAAAGACTTTACGTATTCTATTAAAAAGTTAGTTATACTAAGCATACTGCAGATTAGCTTACCGGATCCAATATTAACTGTAACAGTATATTATATAAAGAAATGTAATTAATAGAAATGACGAATAAACAAAATTAAAAAAAGATAATTAAGGTAACAAAAGATGACAAAAAAACAGAACAAAAAAAAATATTATAATAATTAATTAGTATGGGAAGGAATATTCAAGACAAAAAAATAAGAATTGAAGGACAAACAAAAATAAGATATCAACGAGCAAGAATGTAAAAAAAAAAAAGGGGGGTTCATGGTAAAAAATTCCAAAACATATATAATTAAAAGTAAACTAACAAACAATAGAAAAATACAGTAATAACAAAAAGAATCTAGTAATAATTAATTGTAGTTAAAATTCAATAATTTAGATTGAAGTACTATCAAACTTGAGGAGTAGATCTTAAAGAACTTCTAGTATGAATCTTCATCAAATTAACTGGATTAGAAACAAGCTCTTCATTATTGGCATTAATATGTAAAGATGATCTAGGCGAACTTTCACCTTTATTAACCATATCTTGTTTCATTTGTTCCATTTTGAGTCTACTAGGAGGTTTAAAAGCAAAATGTGGATCATTCTTCTTAGATTTATTTCTTTTAATAGATTTATTCAATTTTCTAGCAAAACTAATTGGTCCATTAACAGTGTCTTTTTCTATATCTTGATTATTATTATTTTGTAAATCAGGTTGTGGGTCGAATTTTTCAACTTGATCAGGCAGGATCTTTTCTTCTTTAAGTGAAGCATCACTAGATGAACAATCTGTTGCTTTTTTATTAATTTGATGAGATTGAATTGGATCAGTTGGGTCATAACAAGGAGGAAGATGATCAAATTGTCCTTGTGAAACCATTTCTTGAACAATATTAACATCACTTGGCATATATAACCTTCTTAAAACATCAAAAACAAATCTAGGCAATAAAGAAATCAGAACACCAACAAATAAACATGCCCAAAATGAAGCATTTCCATAAACTTGTGAAGAAGATTTATAAAAGTTATCAGAAATTAATGAAGAAGTCCAACATCCTGACCAGAAGAAAACAATTAAATTTGATAAAACAACAAATAAAAATGATAACCAATCCCATGAATATTGTCTCATTAAAATATAAATATTTGCTGAAAAAATTGAAATATGGGCTGAATAAACACCAATCCAATATCTATGATCTAATTGTAAACCTTTCAAACTTTCAAATCTACCAGTACGGAACAATAAGTAAGGGAAGAAAAAAGCAACTGCACTTTGAAATAAACCATCAATCATATAATAAAAGAATTTATATTGAGACCATTCTTTACCTAGAATACCAGTTCTATATAGTTCTGGAACAGCCAATGAAACATTATCAGAAACATCTTGATCTAAAATAGCCAGCATAATAATTGGAACAGAAGTAAAGAACAAGTTGAAACACATTAAATAGGTATATTCATATAGATAAGTACCATCAAAATTGGTGAAAATACCATAAAAGAATAAAACCATAACAAAATTACAATTCTTATAGAAGAAACATGGAATCATTTCAGCTAATCTTTTATAATCCCATTTACCATGAACTAATAATAATCTAGTTAAGAATCTAAATTGACCAATTGCATAATCAGAAGACATAACAGCTTGTCTACCTTCTTCACCAGCAATACCAACACCAACATTAGCACATTGAATCATTGAAACATCATTTGCACCATCACCAATTGCTAAAGTCATGACACCCAAAGTATTCTTAACCATTTTAACAATATCAGCTTTTTGAGCAGGTGTAACTCTACAACATAAAACTGATTTACATTGTTTACATAACAACAAGAATTTCATAGTTAATGCATCATCAGCAAATATACCAACTAATGATAAACCATCAATAATAATTGCATAATTTGAATTTGGAACAGAATGATCTTGTTTAGCTTTTGTAATTTCTTCTTGTGAACCAGTTAAATTAAATTTCTCAGATAAAAATTGTTCAATTAATTCTTTAGGACCTTTTTGATTATTAGATTCATTCTTTTCATCATCAGAATCATTTTCATCTTTTGAACTTTGAATAATTAACAATTCCATTGAATTATCTAACAAATTACATGAAAAACCAATATTAATTGCAGTTTCAACTTTATCACCAGTTAAAACCCATAATTTAATACCAGCTTTACGTAATAAAGAAATAGATTCAGGCACACCATCTTGTAATTTATCTTCAATAGCAGTACCACCTAATAAAGTTAAATCTTTTTCAATTTCTTCACCAATTGCTTCTAAAAGTTGTTCTCTATCTTCATTAACAGAAGCAGAAGCTTCTCTATATCTTTCATGCCATTCTTGGAAAAATGAAGGATCAATTTCTTTTGAAGCAATACATAAAGTTCTTAAACCTTCTTGAGCAAATTCAGATAAATGAATTGCAGTTTGACTTAACATATTTTCATCTGAATTTGAATTTAATCTTTCATAAATTATATTATCAGCACCTTTACAGAATAATATGATTGAACCATCTGGACTTCTTAAAATAATTGACATTCTTTTTCTAGTTGAATTAAATGGAATCAGATCTAATAATTCATACAAGATAGGTTTAGTATTATCATACATTGTAATAACTTGACCTTTACTTGTTCTTTCTCTAAAGACAATACCAACATCTCTAGCAACTTGAACTAATGCAGCTTCATCTGGAGATTCAGCTTTAAATTCAATGAAACCATCTTTATCAATTTCAGTTATAACAGTATGACATAAAGATAAAGCCAACATGAAATGTTCATTTGCTGATTTTCTTTCAAAATCATTATTATTTAAAATATCTTTAACAAAATCACTTGAAATAAAAGTTAATTTATCAGATCTAAATTGATCATTTTGTAAATTTTCTAAATCTTTAGACATTAAAATTTGATCATTATGCATTAAAGTATTCATTTTTTCAGATTGTTGAGCAATATCAACACCATTTCTTTTATCCATACCTTGTTGAGCTTCAGTATAAGTAATACCATATTGTTTACCAGCAATAGTACATTTTTTAAATTCCATAATATTTTGAGTTAAAGTACCAGTTTTATCACTAAAAATATATTCAATTTGACCTAAATCATCTGAAATATTCCAAGATTTTGGAGTACAAGAGAAATCTAATCTTGGATAATACATTCTAGCATCAGCAAAGATGAAAAAAGCTTGAATTGTTCTAATAATTTCAATTGAAACATAAAATGAAATTGGAACTAAAGTTTGATATAAAATTAAAGCAACAAAGAATGAAACAACACCATTTGCAGCAGCAGACCAACCAGCATAAGGTTTATATTCAAAAGCTCTAAATGAATTACCAGTTTTATTATAAAATAAACCATTAATTAAACCAGAGATGAAACATAAGATGAATAAGATAAAGAAATTAAAGAAGATAGATAAATTTAATTGAGTTGAAATTCTTGATTTTTTAGTTGGAGTAACACCTAAATTTAACATAATTTTAGTTTCTGTACCAGTTGCAACAACTACACATAAAGCCCATTTAGTATTTCTTAAAGAGGTACCTCTTAATAAGACATTATTTTGATCAATTGATTCAGAAACAGGTTTACCAACTGTATCATTTTCATTTTCGTAAGCAATATAATTAGCAGCACCTCTAAATTTATATAATAATTGATTTGGAGCTTCAGTTTCAATTTCTAATTGAACTCTTTCAAAATCGGCAGCATGTTTTAAACCTTCACCAGCATGTAAAGCAGTTCTATTTTTCAAATTAGTTTCACCATCTAAATTTTTAGTTTCAGTATAACAATTACCATCAGGATCACTAGTTGATAAAATAACACAATCAGCAGGAACTTCATCATTATTTTTAACTCTAATTATATGACCAACACAAACATTTTTCCAAAAACTATTACGAAATTTATAATTAAATTGAGGTTTAATATTTGGATTTGAAACAGTATTTGGAACAAATTTCGAAATTTTTGGAGTTGTAGTTCTTTGAGAAGCAATTGATTTTCTTTGAGAGATAGCTAAAGATTTTCTTTGATTATTAGTTGTTGTTATTGAAAAAGTATCATTAACATCTTCTTCAATTAAATTTAATTGAATTTTATTATTTTTTTTTCTAAATAAATTAAAGAATTTTCTCATTAATTTTGTACAAAATTTTTTAAATTTTCTCCAAAGACTAATATTATCTTGAATTACATTATGATTTTCATAACCGGTTAATATTTGAATTCTTGAAGCATTTAATTCTAAATCAGAAGAAGCTCTTTTATAATCTTCAAAAGCATCTTTAATTCCAGTTAAACACACAACGACAATTAAAGGAACCGCTTGCATTGCAGGACTTTGGACCCCAAAGATAGACCAAGCACCTAAGATAATAACAAATAAGAAATAAACATTAGCAATATTTGAAAATTGAAAGATTAAATTTTTAGGTATAAAAGAAATTGGAGTATATTTTGTAGTTCTAATTTTATTTCTTGGATATTTTCTTAAAGGTAATTTTGATTTTGAATCAATCATATCATCTGGTAAAGGTAAATTAACAAATATTTTTCTATTTGAATTATCTATTATTTTTTTTTTACCAAATAATTTATTTGCTAAAGAAATTATATTCCCACTACTGTCATTACCACCACCACCAGATGAAAACATTATGGATATCTAATATTAATTTTTTTTTTCAAACAGTGGAATAGTAAGAGAGTAATAATGATTAATAATGATAGAAAAGTAGTTGTTGTTGTTTAGAAGAAAAAAAGATGAAATTCGATGTTGTTGTTTTGATTATGTAATATATCCTTTAAGTTAAAAGCACCGGAAGAGATGGGAATAGGATGGAAAGCGTGCTAGGAGGATAATGGATATCTCAGTTGTCTTGAAGTGGTTTCAGCAAGAGGATTAGGGGGTGATGGAGGGCAAAAGAGGAAAGGACAGAGTTGAGTTAGCGGAAAGTACAATTATTAACCCAATAAGTAAATAACCAAATTCCACAGAGCTTTCAGCCTGCTTTACTAAGACTGCTTATACAACAACAGGTGGACCCGTGCACAACCCCGTATACTACTAAGTACTAAACTCACTACACTGTGTACACTCCCAATCAATCCCATGAGTCCCTCCTCCAGCTCTGTCTGTCCTCCCTAGGACTAGGACCCTACGCAGGCTACGCTCCAACTTCTTCAACTTCTCCTTCCTGTTTCGGCTCGGCTCAACTGCTCGGAACGGGGCTAAGCTGCGCCACGAACCAGCCACAACCAGCCACAGGGCTCGTAACCGCCCAAAAACGTCCACTGAAAAATTCAACTCACAAACCCAACTGATCCAACTCCAGCTCATGTTTTCAATCCAATTCACTACAAACATCCATCAATATGTCTTTAGAAGAAGTCGAACAAATCCCAGAAGGTGCTCAAGTTAAAATCTTATCCAAAAACGAAAAGAAGGCCAGACAAGCCATCTTAAAGTTAGGATTAAAGCCAGTTAAAAATATTTCAAGAGTTACTTTCAAGAGAAAAGGTAATATTATCTTATCAATTGATGCTCCTGAAGTTTATAAATCTCAAGGTGGTTCTTATGTTGTCTTTGGTGAAGCTAAGGCTGAAGATTTAAATAAAAGATATCAAGAAGCTGTTCAAGCTCAACAAGCTGCTCAACAAGCTGGTCAAGCTCAAGCTGATTATGATGCCAAAGATCCTGCTGCAATCACTGCTGATTTAGAAGCTGCTTCTTTAGAAGATAAACCAATCGTTGCTGAAGAAGATGATGTTGAAGATGTCGTTGATGAATCTGGTTTAGAATCTGGTGATATTGATATCATTGTTGAACAAACTAATGTTTCAAGAGGTAAAGCTGTTAAAGCTTTAAGAGAACATGATGGTGATATGGTTAATGCTATTATGGCTTTGACTTCCTAGGTTTAAATATACTTGTATATCACTAAATTTACAATATTAATATAGTAAATGATTTAATTGTTGTAAAATTCAATTTAAAAAATAGCAAATACAGTATGCGAATAAAAGTAGTATACACCAAAACAATACATAAGATAACAAAGAATTAAAATTTAAAATGCAATTAAGAACTATATGAACTTCAAGCTTTACTCTTATTTTCCTGTTCTTTCACTTTATTCTTTTTTTTATTTTCAATAACACTTGTAATATCAGTTGATTCTAAATTCTTTATTGACCCTGTAGTAGTACTTTCTTTACTTTCATTAATAATTTCTGTTAGATCTTTCACTTCTTCTTCTTCTTCTTCTTTATCTTCTTTATCTTTTAAATCACCATTTAAAGTGCCACATCTTGGACAAATATATTTAACTTTTTCAGGTGTTAAACCAGGAGCAGCTAATCCATTATGTTGAAAACAATTCTGACAAATTAATGCATACCTTAAATCAGCACTTAATTCATCTTCACCTAATAAAAATTTTAAAAATCCATCATAAATTTTACCTCCTTTACCATTATTAGTTGATTGAGTTGTTATATTTAATTTACCTTCTTTAATTAATTTTAAATATTCTTGTTTTTTCTTTTCAATTTCCATTGCTTGAATTTCTAATTCTTTAAAATCTTCACCATTTGAAAATCTAGTTAATAATTCATTTGTTTTATAAAAATTAGTTTCTTCTTTTAATTCATTTAATTTTTCTTTATGTTTTGTTTTTAATTCAATTAAATGATTTTCATTCAATTGAATAAAATGATTGAAAATTGAATTAATTATATAATAACTTATCAAAATTATAATTGGTGTTAAAATTATTAAACAAAATAAAAAAATTAATGTTGTATCATGATCATTATTATAATTTTTTAATTGAAATTTAAAATAATAAATTAAATAACTTAAATAAACAAGGATTAAATAAAATGGTAATATTTTAGAATAATATGATCTATTTTTATTTAAATTCTTAATTGTTTTCTCTGTTTTAGTCAGATTATTTGATATTTTCTTTAATTCTCGTTCAAATTGATCAGGATTGAAATTCTTTTTTGAGTTAAACAGTGAAAACATGATGAATTGATGACAATAATCAGAGTACCCCACCAGCAGTTTCAGACACTGTAGCTTTGTTTGTGCTCGTTGAGCTAAAAACGTGGTTCTTCTTATCTTGTTTGATCTCGTAACAAGTTCACTTCGCCATCGCTAACAGTTTTTACACGTATCAGATTTACTTAAATTACTTTCACAAATTCACAAAAGAGTAAAGTTATAATGTATGTATGCTAAAGAAAATCTAATAATAATATGAAATGAAATAAAAGAAACTACGTAAATGTAATATAAATATAATGCTTTATTTATTTATTTATCTTTTCTAATTCTTTTTCAATCTTTTCTAATTTATCTAATTCATTATTTAATTCATTAACAAAAAATTTCTTTGAATTTAAATTTAAATTTAATTTATTATAATTATCAAATAATTTTAAATTTAAATAATTTAAATTTTTATCAATTGAAATTCTTAAATTTTCTAAATACCAATTTTTAAATTTATTAATTAATTTATATGAATCTTTTGAAATTTGATATGATGCTAAAACAAGACTAAAAACTGTAAATGCAATAGATGTATTTAAATCAATATAATTTAATAAATTACCAGCTGTAACTAATATCATTACAGGTAATGATGTTTTACCAAAATTATTTAATAATATTTTATTAATTTGTTCTTGTAATTCAGGTAATTTAACATCATTAACTAATTTTTTTAAATCATGTAATGGTTTACTTGGTTGATGTTCATCATCAAATATTTGATCAATTGGTAATATTGAATCAATTTTACCTTCTAAATAATTTAATTTTGAATTTGAATCAATTAATGTACCATGACATTTTTCTTTAGTTAAACTAAATAATGAAGTTTGAACTTCTAATTCTGAATCAAATATTGAATTTGATATGATTATTGATAATTCATCTGAATACCAAATTAATTGAGAAACTTTTGTAAATTTATTAATTAAAATATTTTCTAAATATGGTTGAATTTTTGATTGTAATTCAAAATGTGATAATTGTGACCATTCATTAATTTGAATTTTTAAATTCTCAATTTGTTTCTTAATTGATTCTTCTTCATCATTAGTTTTTAATTCTTTTGATAAATTATTTAATAATGACTGTAATAATAATATTGTTGGTCTATATCCACTTGTTTCTTTATTTATTGTATATAATAATGAATTAATATTTGAATTTTTTAAATGAATTAAATATTTTGAAACATTTTGTGAACTTTCAACTAATAATTCATTTGCTTTTTTAATTTCATTTAAATTAATTATTGAATTTTCTTGTTTTAATTTAAAATTCGATCCAATTTCATCTTTTTTAATTTCATTAATTACTATTAATGATGGATAATCATTAATTTCTAATAATTCAGATTCTTTATTTTTTAAATAAATATAAAGATGACAATTCAAATTACTTGGAATTGAAGATGTTAATGATTCATTTTGTTTTGGAACTTCAATTGTTTCAATATCTTTAACACCAGAGCTTTCTTTATTGTTTAAGTTATTTAATTCAATTAAATCTATATCATTAAATATTTCTCTTTTTAAATGTTTCTTAGAATTATCATCACCTAGTGTTTCATTTTGAATTATTCTTAAATCTTTATTTAAAATTGGTGTATTAATACCAAATTTTAAAATTTGTGAAGATTCTTTAAATTGTTTAAAATCTTTATTAAATGTTATATATAAATTTTTGTTTGAATCATTATTTATTTTTTTATAATCATTTTGAAGTTCTTTTGTTGCCCAAGGATCAAAAATTAATGATTGAAGTAATTCACTTTTAGAAATTGTTGGTGATTGAATGATACCAATTTTAATTAAATTTGGATTAAAAAGTTTATAGTTTTGGGATTTTGGAACTATTGTTTGTAATAGCTCTGATTTATCAATAACTTGTTTATTATTTGGAAATAGATGGTTCACATCAAGTAATAAATTATATAGATTAGAAGTTGGTTCAATTTCAGTTTCATTTTCATTTGATTTTATATGGTTAAACCTTAGACTTATTAACGTTCCTGTAAGTGATTTCTTTTGGGATGCCTTAGAAGACAATCTTATTGCTCTGATCATTCTTTATTTTGGACAGATTGTATTGACCACGATATAAGGAAAAACCGTATTTTATAGTAGAAATTGGTTTCATTTTTATCGCTCTGTAATTTGTGGAGTTTTCAGTTTTGATTGGACTTTAACTAATAACTGGATTTCTTCGATTTATGTTCAATAGACAATGAACAGAACCATACTAAGGCAGTTTGCCACGTCAAGGAGACTGCTACACGAGAACCCATTGGTATGTGTTTCACTCTTTTGGAGAACTTCAAGTGCAGTTTTTACTAACTGAAAAATACACAGGGACTTCCTAGATTTTCAAAACAAAACACCAAATTAGCTGTCAAACACACCCTTCCCAATGTGAAAAAAGTACTATTGGTTTCATCTGGTAAAGGTGGGGTTGGAAAGTCAACTGTTTCTGCAAATTTATCCATTGCTTTAAGAAATTTAAATCTAAATATTGGCGTTTTGGATGCTGATATATTTGGCCCAAGTATACCCAAATTATTCAATTTAAAAGGTGAACCAAGGTTATCTAATGATGGAAAATTGCTACCAATGATTAATTATGGAATTCAAACAATGTCAATGGGTTATTTGTTACCAACCGAAGACAATCCAATTGTCTGGAGAGGTTTAATGGTTCAAAAGGCGATTCAACAATTATTGTTTGATGTAAAATGGTCTAATTTAGATTTACTAGTGATTGATATGCCACCCGGTACTGGTGATGTTCAATTGACTTTAAGTCAATTGTTAAAGATTGATGGAGCAGTTATTGTTTCTACAAGTCAAGATTTAGCTTTACTAGATGTTAAAAAAGGTATATCAATGTTTAAGAAAGTTAATATTCCAATTGTTGGACTTGTGGAGAACATGTCAGTGTTTGTTTGTCCTAATTGTAATCATGAAGAACATTTGTTTGGATTAGATGGTGTTTTAAGAGAATCAGATAGATTAAACATTGAATTTCTTGGTTCAATCCCATTGAATAGACAAATTTGTAATACTTCTGATCAAGGATTCCCCTTAACTTTGGATAAAGATGATAAATTAGGTCAATATTACTACTCCATTGCTGATAAAATCAAGAAGAAGTTGTTTTAAATCGGTTTTCTGATATAACAAGAGCGCTTACGTAAGCGTGAGCATCCTCAGCGTCTAAACGGCCTCTCTCTTCTTCTTCTCTTATTCGGTCCTCTTTTCTTACTATTCCTGCAAATAAACTCTTTTTGACTGCTTTAAAACTCGTTCAGGTCTACTCTAACTATCACATTTACACCTATACCATCCTTATTTACACTCTTTTTCATTTCATTTCTTACAAAAACTTGCTACAAGAGTTCTAAATCAACTGAAGCACATATATAACAAGATGCATTTTCCCAACCATTTATTGATCTTTTACTTAATTCACTTTACTAATTCTCTGTTCATTAAACGTGAAAACAATGATGAAACTCAAAAGATTCCTTCACTTCAAAGACAGTTATTAAAAGCTGGTGTATCAACTATTCAAGAATATGCTCAATACTCTCCTGATGAAACAGTTTATGAAAGGTGGACTTCTCCAGATGGTTCTTATTATGTTGTTCCAAAGATAAATAATACAAACATTGATGATTTTGAAAGATATAGATTTGGTTATAGACTTATTGAATCAACAGATTCTAATGATGAACAAGATAACAATAATTTTTACATTCAACAAGCTAAAGCTCAAGATCCTCAAGCTGAAATATTAGAAGAAGAAGATGTTACTTCAATGGGATTCCCCTTTTTTTGGAAAAAAGATGATGATTGTGATGGTGGAGAAACTGGGCAAGAACAATATTTTCCATTTGGTGCTAGAAAGTTTTTTTTAATTGGTAAGAAAGCAGAAAAGGTTAAAAGAGATTTATCAAATGATTCTCAAGTCAACTCTAATGGATTACCATTTTTTCATAAGGATGATGATGATTGTGATGGTGAAGATAATAATAAATTATTTGGTACTGAAAAATTTCTTTTCATTGGTATTGGAAGTATTGATGATGCTCAAAAATTTGAAAATGAATTTGATGAATTTACATCTGTTGATTTAAAAGAAGAATCTAATTTTAAAAATATTGATATTATGAAGAAAATTGTTGACGATGTCAAATCATTACCTGTTGCTTCTCAATCTAGAGCTAAAGAAAATACATCATCATTTGGCTGGTATGTTAATTTAGTTGAAAGTGACGAAGAAATAGAACAACAAGTTGAAGAACCATCTGCAAATGAAAACTTAACATCCACTGAGAATGATACTGAAAAAGATGAAGACTCTGATGATTCAAAAATTGCAATGGGAAATAATAGTTTCTTGATTTATGATAGAGAGAAAGCAGAAAGAGAACAACAAAAACAAGCTGCTATGAAAAATGGTACAGAATCTGCTACAACAACAAAGTCTACCTCTACAATCAATCAATCATTAGTTTCTACTCCAACTACTGCATCATCCATAAAGAATAATACTTCCACATTTGATTCTAATGAAATGTTTTTTCCTACTTTGAATTCCTCTAAATCAGTTTCTGGTGGTGGCTATTCTCAACAACATCGTAACAATTCTACTTCCAAGAAGGATTTTGAAAATGAAGGTACAAGAAATGAACGTTGGTCATATTTTGGTGCTTTGATTGCTTTGACTATTGCAGTTATGCTTCTTTAATTTAGTTTACTCTTTTTACAAGGATATTTTATTTAGATGTCTTTCATTGACTCTTTTTTTTTATGATTTGAATTGTTTACTGGTTAATTTCCCATATTTGGTGTATATTAATTTTTTTAAAAATGTTTTACTTAGTGTATATTAGCCTTTTTTTCTTTAAAGAGTTGTTTCAAAATTCAGTTTTTTTTTTTAAGGATTCTCCTTTGTTTACCAATTTCTTATATTTTTTTCTTTGTTTAGAACTGAACAATCCTTTTTTAAATCTTTACTATGTATAGTCAATAATGAACAACACATTGTTTGAAATCAAACTTTATATTTCGAATTTATTTGTGTAATTGTATAAAATTAAGTAACATAGAAAAAAAAAGGTAAAAAACAAACATAAGAAGTAAAAATTAAAGAAACACTTAAAGCATTCAAACTACCGGCCCACCAAAATTCGAAAATCAAAGAAAAACAAATAAATTATGCTAGATATGCTATTGCAGAGCATTTAGTCTCTGTCTCATATTTGCTAACAGTTCTGCATCATCATCAGATTCAACAATTGCTTGAGGTTCTTCAGGTTCAACCACAGGTGAAGAAACAGTATTTGGCATTGTATGTTCCAGGTCATTCTTCTGTTGATCGCCTATCACAGATTTCAAAATATCATCAATTTGTTCTTGTTCATCTTCATCTAAATCATCTTCTAATTCAGTAGAATCAATAATATCTTCAACCATTTCATCTATAATACCAGATTTCATTAATTCTCTACTTAAAGCTTGAACAGATTTAGTCATTTCAGGAAGTTTAACTAAAGTATTCATTTCTTTCATAATAACAGTTGATTTTTGCATTGAGCCTTTAATTTTAATTAACTGTTGTTGTTCATTTAATTTTAAACCTATTGAATCTAATGTTGCTCTTGAAACATACATTCTTTCTTTATGTTTTTCAATATTTCTAAATTCTTTTGCATATAGTCTAGCAGTTTTCATATCATTCTTCTTTGCTGCTTGCTTTATTAGAGTTTTAGTTTTCTTTTCAACATTATTTAAATCTTGAATTTCTCTATCTAATTGTCTTTTATTTTTACGCAAAGCAGTTTGACATTTTCTAAATTGTTCTTTTGGGTCTGGTCCCCATATTGCCTTCTTCACAAAATCCATGTAATCTATATTTGAATGATAAAGAGATGTAAATTGTGTAATTAAACTGCTTTTCTCTACTTAAGAACATGATAATTGAAATGACTGTCTGTAATCTAATCTTTGCACCGTTCCAGATTGGGGCGCGCACGACTGTTCTGGTGCTGACGCGGTGGTTAACGTTTGAAGTTCAGCTGACGCGTAGTATATCTTCTCTCTTTTTTCCTGCTTTTTTCAGTACTTTTAAGTCTATATTTATTCAATTATTAAATCACAATGTTAGAAGGTAAATTTGAACAAGCAGGTTTATTCAAAAAAGTATGTTACTTCCTTGGTTTTCTTTAATTTCAGTTCCAATTACATCTTACTAACATTTTAAATGAAATTTTTCAATTATTTTAGGTTATTGATTCTGTTAAAGATTCTGTTAAATTATGTAACTTCAATTGTTCTCAAAATGATGGTATTACTGTCCAGGCTATTGATGATTCAAGAGTCTTATTAATAGCTTTAAAAATGGATCCAGGTTGTTTCCAAGATTTTAGATGTGATAGAGATTTAGTGCTAGGTCTGGAACTGGAATCATTAGGTAAAATTTTAAAACAAGGTAATTCTGAAGATTATTTAACTGTTATTGCTGAAGATGAACCAGATAGTCTGTTAATTGTCTTTGAAGATAAAAAGAAGGATAAAATTTCTGAATACTCATTAAAATTAATGGATATTGATTCAGATGTTTTAACTATTGAAGATATGGATAATGATTGTTCTATAACTATGCCATCTAGTGAATTTTCCAAAATTGCTAGAGATATGAAAACATTGTCAGAATCTTTACAAGTTTTAGTTACTAAAGATTCTGTTAAATTTAAAGCTGAAGGTACAATTGGTACTGGTTCAGTTGTTTTAAAACCACGTTCTGATATTGATGAACCTGATGAATCAATTAGAATTAATTTAAATCAACCTGTCAATTTAACATTTGGTGCTAAATATTTGAATGATATTGTTAAAGCTACTGCTTTATCACCAACTGTTACTATTAAATTAACTGATAAAGCTCCAGCAATGTTTGAATATAAACTTCCTAGTGGTTATTTAAGATACTATTTAGCTCCTAAATTCGAAGATGAAGATTAGATTATTGATTCCTGTTAATTAATAAAATTAAGATAATGCTTATACTGTATACTGTTTTTTTTCTTATATTTCTTCTTTTCTTCTAGTTCTAATCATATATGTTTTTTTAAGTGCGTTTATAATATTGAATTTGCGTGTCAAAATTATAAAAATAAAATTAATTAAAAACAAAAGATATCTAATATTTAGATTCTATAATTTGATCAGCAGTTAAATGTGTAGAGAAAGTTGATCGTATACAAGATTTTTCAGTAATAGGTAAAACAAGTCTATAAGCATCATGTTTATTCAGATAATACCTATATAATCTTTTAGTTCTAACAAAGCCAAAGTTTTCATATAATCTTAATGCTTTTTTATTAACAACTTCTGCTTCCAGCATTATTTCATCACATTTATAAGAATCAATCATTGTTTCAATATTTAAATCAATTAATTTTTTAGCAATACCTAAACCTCTATATTTTTCATCAACTGCTAACATACCAATATAACCTCTTAATCTAACATCACGATGAGTTTCAACTTTTGATATGATACATCCAATTATTTGATCATTATGTTTTGCTAATAAGCATAGTTCAGGCCAATTATTTAAAAAAAATCTATAAACATAAACTGAATAAGGTTCACTTAAATGAATAGTAATTAATGATTTGACTGCATCTATATCTTTATCTATTTCTTCTTTGGGAAGTTTTGAAGTGTCTAAGGACAAGGGTATGTATTGAATTTCTGATTCCAGAACCATTTTTGATGAAAGATGTAGTGTAATTGTAAGGGTTGTCTGGTTAGTAGTTACTGAAACAAGTTCGAAATAGAGTGAAACTGAATTTATTTTTGTGTGGAGTGCACCGAATTAGGAAGGAGAGAGGGTCGTATTTGAGAGAGCAGGTGGAGCTGGTCTTTCAGTGGAGCTTTTGTGCAGGGAAAAAAAGATTGTATATAAATTAGTAGAGATAATACTCATAGAATGATAGTTCATGTTTATTCTTCGATCTAAGAAGCTGAAATAAGGGATTCTTTCTAGAAACAAGCTAATCTCATCGCAATTTTTTTTTTGCGTGAAACTTTTTTTTTTGAAAAATACAATTGAATAACTACTACTCTTTGATTTCTAATAGAACATGTCAGAACAAGACTTAAAGAGACAAAAATTAGATATGTTAAAGATTTGCACCCATTCTGGTAGTTTTCATGCAGATGAATCATTGGCAGTTTTCATGCTGAGAACTCTTTCAAGATTTTCAAATTCAAAATTAATTAGATCAAGAAATCCTGAAGATTGGGAGCAATCAGATATTGTTGTTGATGTTAGTGGTAAATATGATGGTGTTAAATTTTTTGACCATCATCAAAGAGAATTCAATGAAACTTTCAATGAAAATTATAAGACTAAATTATCATCAGCTGGTTTAGTTTTTAAACATTTTGGTAAAAATATTATATCAGAAAATTTACAATTAGATGAGAATAAAAATGAAAAAGATATTGAATATTTATATGATAGAATTTATAAAGATTTTATAGAAGCAGTTGATGCAAATGATAATGGTGTTAATAAATATGAAAATCAAGATGAATTAGTTCCTAAATTTAAAGATAGAAATTTTCAATTATCAAGTGTTGTTGCTAATTTAAATCCATCATGGGATTCAGATCCAACTGATTCTGATTTTGATAAACATTTTGAAAAAGCTAGTGAAATTATGGGTTTTGCATTTACTAATTATATGAATTATATGGGTAAATCCTTTTTACCAGCTAAACAATATGTTGAAAGAGCAATTAATAATAGATTTGACTTTGATAAGAGTGGTAAATTTATTGTTTTGGAAAGATTTGTTCCATGGAAAGAACATTTATATACTATTGAAAAAGAAGAGAATTTAGAAGGAAAGATATTATATGTTTTATTTGCAGATTCATCAAGTAATTGGAGAATTGCAGCAGTTCCTGTTAGTTCATCATCATTTGATTCAAGAAAGAAGTTACCTGAAGAATGGAGAGGATTAAGAGATGATGCATTAAGTGAGAAATCAGGAGTTGAAGGTTGTGTTTTCATTCATGCAGCTGGATTCATTGGAGGTGCTAAGACCAAAGAAGGAGTTATTGAACTTGCTAGAAAATCTATTTAAATTAATCATGTATTTTATGTATTTTAAAGTATTTATTTATTTATTTATAAAGTTATAGGACTTCTACTGTTAATAGTTGATTTAATTTATTTAAAACATGATCAGCTACGTATATGGGATTTACTGTCATTATATAGATACAGTAAGAGGATCAACTTCGATCAACTTGGAACTCGGTTAGAAATTAGTACTCTATGGAAATATGGTTCATTAATTTGATAATTGTTCTTCTTAAATTTCAATATCAAATTTGAAGAAATTGCAATTAAATTGAATTAATTAAGGAGACAGAGAGCTAGGTAGGTGTTAATTGGTGTGATCGGATCGAGTTCAGGCAAGGTACCATCTAATATCTAGTCCTCCCCAATTAACCAGGCAGAACAATCAAACGTACGTACGTGTAATATAATCGTTTTAACGCGTTCACAAAGAATTTTTATCCGCCTCAGAAACACATTTCCAATTCATTTCGATTTCCTTCACAACTGCCCTTTTCTCTTCCTTTCCTACTCTCCTCCTTATACCTTCCTCTCTACCCTATCCTACTCCCTTCTCTCCCGTCTCTCTCTTTGCTAGCTCTCAAAGTTCCCCTTTCCCAGCCCTCCATTCTCTTTTATACCCTACTTTTTCAATGAAAAAACTACTCAATAGAAAAGATAAACGTAGGAGCCTTTCTGAAAGAGAAAGAGCTGTTGCCAATACAATCCCTCTATTAAATGATCACTACAATGACACTGAATATTCAAGATTAAGAAGACCTTCAACTCTGGGTCTAAGAACTGCTGATCCTTCAGATTTTCAACATATGAATACAACTGTTACTGTCAATAATATCTCCTCAGCCAACAATTCTAATAACGTTAACAACAACACTAATAATAATAATAACAACAACAACAATAATAATGATAATAGTACTTCGGTTCCTCATAATAACATCAATCCAGTGTCTGTTCCAAATTCTCAAAATGTTGCTTCTAATCAAGATGTGGTTAAACCAACTACAAAACCTGTTAATACCTTATTAAGATCCCTTCATGTTAGTAAATCCACTTCTTCTTTATCTTCAAGTTCAAACTCTAATTTGATTACTCGTGAACAAGCAAAATCTTTACAATCCTTAGTTGACCCAAGTTGGGATCATCAAGTTATTAAATCTGGATGGGTTAATAAAATTGATGAAAATGATTCTAATGCTCAACCTGAATTACGTTTTTGTAGAGCTGAATTGAAAGGTTCAATGTTTTATTTATATAGACCTCCTCAAGAATTACAACAAGTTAAGCATTTTGAACCTGAAAGTAATAAGCCAATTCCATCAGGCTCTTCTGAATTTTTACCTTTAACTAGAATCAATACTTCCGATACATCAAGATCAATAGATCCTTTCAGTGTTTCCAAGAACTCCTTATCTAGTGTTGGAAGAAATGATATCAGTGATCTTGAAAGAGGCTCTCATTTAACTTCTCAATCTTCTTTTACTTTAGGTTATGATAATGATGATAATAGATCTTTAAGATCAAAAGCTGCCATGTCAGTTAATTTAAGAGAATTTCCAGATTTTGATCAATCTTCTTTTACAATGGATGAATTATCTTATACTTCTGCTGTGTATCCACATCCTGACTTAAAACTTGATGAAGATATTGGTATGATTTTAACTGGTACATTGGAAAGTATTTGTCATACTGTTTTATTTAATCATTCTGAAAAAATAGCTACTAAATTAATTAAAATTTTACCTCTGATTGATCATATTATGAAAGCTTTATCTTATTTTCAAAAATATCTTGAAACTTTTGTTGAAGTGAATTCTTCAGCTGAATCTTTAGGTGATAGTTATGGAACTGTTTCAATTTCTCATGAACAATTTTTACAAATGAATGATAGACTGGTGCTTGTTTTTGAAACTATTTGTTCCAAATTTCCTGGTATGTTATTAGAAGAAGAAATATTAAAAACTCTTTGGCATTTATTAATTTTGTTGGATGGTCGTAAAAATTGTGATGATTTAAAGATTAAAATTCATAAATTACAATTAGATTTAACTAGATTAGTTGAAACTGATAAATCTGATTTAGGTCATGTTGCTATGATGTTGAGTTTCGAAAGTTTATTTTCACATGATTTAATGGATATTGCACATGAAATGAATGCAATTAGTTTGAAATTTTCAAATGTTTGGGATGCTAAAATTGATGTTTCTCTACAATATCAAACTGTTCAAAATAATTATAATTATTGGAAAAAGAATCCATTAGTTTTTTCACCAATTGATAATGTTCATTATTTAGGTCGTTTATTATGTTACCAATTATTTCATGATACTAAATTTAGCAGTGCTCCTGAAAGTAGAGCTATTGTTTTAACTAAATGGATTGAATTGGGTTCTATTTTAGCTGATTTAGGTGATATGATCAGTTGGTTAGCTATTGCTACTACTATTTGTTCAATGCCAATTTTAAGATTATCAAGAACATGGGCTTTCGTTGATCCAAATTTAATCAAATCAATGTCTAAACAATGGGCTCCAGTGGTTTTTGAATTAGATAGAAGATCAATGGTTAGTGCTTCATCTCATAGATCATCTGCTCATATACTGGTTCCAAATGGTATTGGTGAAAAATATGCTAAAGAAAATGCTATTCCATTTTTTGGTGATTTATTTGTTTCTAAAATTGAAGATGATGGTAATTTAGTTAAAGATTCTTGTAAGATGTCTGATATCGTTAAGAATTCTTTAGAAAAATGGGATAAATATTTTGAAAAAGTTAATAATAATGAAAATTTAAAAACTAGTGAAAACATTCATCATTTATCTGGTACATTTAATACTGATGTTCAAAAAAGATTAAGAGCTGCTTTTGCTTATCATTCTGAGCTGCCTCCTTTAACAAATGAAAATGTCATGGAAGAATCTTTAGTTGTTGAAAAATCTTATTCTTCTCATTTTAATAAATATCATGATACTTCTAGAAGTCCTTTATTCTTAGGTTCTTATCCTTCAATTTTATTTCCAAAAATTTTATCTTCATATAGTATTTATGATCAAGAATCTTTAGTTGGTGCTTTAGGTGCTGTTGCTTCAGCTCAGAATTTGAATCAAGCTAATGCTTCTTCTCAAGGTAATTTGATTAAAGATTCAATTTCTTCATCTGAACATTTACCAGCTGCTCATAGAAAAACAGGTAGAAATCAATTTTTAAGAAGTATTCGTGATTTATTTAATATTGGTTCAAGTGAATTTCATTTTAGTGATAGTATTATTTTCAAAGCTTTAGAAATTTTAGAAGAAGAAGTTGCTGAAGTTACTACTCCAATTCCAAATGCTTCTAACACTGCAACTGGTAATAAAAATTCTTTAACTACAACTACTTCAAATCGTTCACGTCCTTCTTCAGTTTTGTTTGGTGAAAGTGTTAACATTAAAAGATTCAGTAGTTATTCAACAAATAGTTTCACATTAGAAGAATATGTTCATACTTACCAGGATTATATGAAAGATTCTACACCTGGTTCTCCAAATAGAAATAAGGTTGTTAGAGACCTTAAGAAAGAAGATGTTAGAGGTGGTAATTTTAATAGTAACTTAGTTGGTACAAAACCCTCTATTATTCCTCAACAATCATCACAACATCAGCAACAACAACAACAACAAGAATCACAACAACAGCAACAACAACAACGTCACAAGCCTTCATCGGATGCTTCAGGTTCTCCAATTATAACTAATTCTGTTTTAACTTCATTACCACCAGCTTTATCTGAAGAAGCTCTGGATGATTCAACAGCAGCAAAGCAAAATTCAACAGCCTCTCTCGTGAAAGTTGCTTCATCTAAATCTCTTAAGATTGAAGAAGATGAATTTGATAGCAAACATACACATTCTCCAGCTCTTCCATCTGCTCCTTATGTTCATACAAGTTCTCATCCAAGTTCACCTCAGTTATCTTTTGAAAAACCTAGCTTTCCTCCTACTAAGGCACAAGATAGTGAACAACACGAGCACCAGCTCGAAAAACATCAACATCCAACTGAAAATTATGAATCTGATAATGAACTAACCCCTGTTAACTCATATCAAAGTGAAATAAAAGAACCATCTCTTAACAATAGTCAGGCTGATCTCAGTAAACAAAAACCAAAGGATATTCCTCAAGTTACTATTGAATCTGAACATGATGAAAAGAAGAAATCAATTAATGATGATATTTCTCAAGAACCTGATCTTTCTGATAAGGAATCAGAGATTGCTGCTGTTTCACCAGTTATTCCACTTTCTGCAGTTCAAGCTAATGGTACTCCTCCTTTAAAGAAAGAAATTTCAGTTGAATTATTAACTAAATCTGCTTCTTTAGATAGATTATTAGATTTATTAGTTTTAACTTCATCTCTATTTAGTACTCATATTAATGAAAAAGATTTAAGAAAGTTTTTCCAAGGTAAGAATGTTACACAAGATCATATGAAATTAAAAATGGATAATGGTGTTTTCACAGTTACATTTTTTGAAACATATAGAGGTTTTTGTTCAACTTCTGATCTTCTTGAAGGTTTAACTAAGAGATTTTTGGGTTCGACTGCGGCTGCTATTTCAATTGATCAATATACTCAAAATGGTGCGGTTGAAGATTTTGCTAAATTCCCAGATTGGAAAGAAGATGTTGAATTATCACCTCAAATTAATTGGAAATTTGTTGCTCAAGTTCAACTAGGTATTTTAGAAACATTATCTATTTTGGTTAAGAATTATTATTCTCATTTTGTTGACAATTTAAAGAATAAAGAGTTATTTGATAATTTATTGCATATTATTGATGAAGAGACAATTGCTCATTGGCCTCAAGTTATTAATGTTATTTCTTCAACAACTGATCAAGATGTTGTTGTTATTAAAGAGTTATTTGATAGAATTACAACAATTTATAAGCAAATGCGTAAAACATATGTTAAAAATTGCTACAAGCCACAATTAAGATCTCCAGGCATTAAATTCACTTCTGATTCAACTGTTATTCCTGCTGATAGATTATTACCAAAGTATAACGACTTAAGTTCACTTGAAAAATACATTCAATGTATTGATGGTACCGTGAGTGCTATTATGAATAGTATTCCAATTAGTGATTGGATTGATGTTTTTGATATTGTTGAAGTTCAAATTGCTAAATCTCCAATTAACCTCTTCAATTATGATGTTCAAATGTTAACTGTTCCAGAAGATGTTTTAATTATCTCTAATATTTATCATTGGATTTCTAATTTGGTTGATACAGGAAATAAGCCAGAGGGCTATTTTGTTAATAAATTTCCACCATCAGTTAGATCAACTTTCCAATTCTATTTCAGATTGAAGAACTGTATTATGACTCAATTAGTTGATGAATCTATTTCACCTGAAGAAAGAGCTCAAAGAATGGCATCATTATTAAACATGTTACAAATTACTAGAGTGAGAATGAAACAAACTAAATTATTTGATGGTGATTCAAATAAAAATATTTCTTCAAGAGTTCCTTCTTTAATTGAATCTTGTTTAGTCCATATTATTTTAGCCCCTGAATCTAGAGTTTTCTCTGATTGTTGGGTTGCTGGTGCTAAGTTAATCAATCCAGAAGCTAACAATTTTGATAATTTAAATGAAATGCTACCTCCCGAAGATGAATTAGAAAGAGAATTATCAGTTACTTCTTCAATAACACCATGTGCTGGTTGGTTCTTACAAAGATTATTGGAAATTGCATGCTTTATCCCAAATATGTCTGTTGAAAATACAGCTTTAATTAATTTTGATAAACGTCGTTTCGTTTATAATTGTATATCCAATATTGTTGCTATGATTCCAAATACATATGGTAAAGATGTTTCTCAGACTGGATTTGCTTTCTTATTTGGTTTTAGAACTCAGCAATTGGACTTAAAATCAATTTTCAAGATGGCTAGAGAACATAATGAAGGTATTAGAATTTTCAAACATCATATTGCGGATCAATTAAGATTATTGCGTTTAGAGCATGCTAAGAGATCATTATTATTGAAACAGGAAGCTGAAAGAAATAAATCAAACAGATCTACAATTAATTCTAATAATTTCGATCTAATTAGTCTTAATACAATGTCTAATAATTCTAATCCTTCAATTAAGAGAATGCCTTCATTTATTAAATCAAACATCAAACCAGGCTCTACATCATCTGCTAGTACTCCTTCTATTCATCAACAATATACACCCTCTCAAAGTCGTGCTAATGCAGTTTCAAGTTCTTCTTCTTCTAGATTCAAGGTTCCTGGTTTCTTTAGTAAAGCTGGTAAATCATTTTCATTTAATCACAATAATCAACATATTCCTGCAACTCATCAACAACCTGAAGTCATTAGAGTTAGAAAAGCACATGAATTGCCATCTGGTGAATCATATGTCTCAACTAAAAATAATAAAGCTATATTTGCTATCAATTTGAAGAACTTTGCAACTTTCCCAATTTATAAGACTCCTTGTAGTTTTAGAATTGAATTAGAAAGTGGTGGTATGACTGGTTACTCATTCCAAAGTTTAAATGAACGTGATCAAGAAGATTGGATTTATAAAATAAATTTTGCTAAGAAGCATTGGTATTGGTCTAAAACCATGAACAAACCAAAAAACACTGGTAACAATGTTGTTTTTGGTATCCCAATTGAATTTGTTTGTTTAAGAGAAGATAGTGCCATTCCAATTGTCATTGAAAGAATTATGACTGAAATTGAGTATAGAGGTCTAGAAGAAGTTGGTATTTACAGAAAGAGTGCTTCTTTATCATTACTTCAACAAATTAAACATGAAATTGATGTTCTTGGTGATTTCAATATGGAAAACCAATTAGTTTTTGATGTTCATAATTTAACTGGTTGTATCAAACTTTATTTAAGAGAATTACCAGAACCCCTGATTCCAGATGATCAACTTGATGAATTTGCTAAGATTAAAGATGTTAGTAAGTCTGATGAAAGATTTGATCTATATCATGAAATTTTTGCTAAATTACCTGTTTTTAATTTCAATTTATTAGAAAGATTGATTAGACATCTTAGATTGATTGATGAATATAAAGAATTCAATAAGATGAGTGCTTCTAATTTAGCTACTGTTATAGGTGGTACTTTTGTTGAGGGTTGTAAACCTGAGAATTATAGAAATTATTTTGGTTTGATGACCTTTATTTGTGAAGATATGATTAACAATTATGAAACTATTTTTGAAAAAGACTTGGATCAAGATGATTAGAGTTTTTTATTGGTCTTTTCTGTTTACTTGAATACTTGTTAATTTTATCTTTTTTGTTTGATTCTTTTCTAGAATTGCGTTGATCTGTTATTTTTATTTCATTACTTTTTCTTGTGTTAGTTTTGAGAAAATTATTTTCTATATTTATTTTTATTATTTTATTACTTTATTATTTTATTATTATTTTATATTTTGTTTACTTTTTATCTTTTGGTTTTATTGTTTTATTGTTTTCTTCATTTTTGTGATCTATTTGTGTTTTATTTTATACTATCTTCTCTTCCTTGTTTATTTCATCTTTCTGCTTTTCATTTTTATTTTTTACTTGTTTATTTTGTTTTGCGAATGCCTTTTAGAATCTTATACCTTTTCAAATAATCATGACTTTATTCTACTTTAGTATTTTTTCCCTAATTAAGTTTTAATTCTTTAATTTATTTGTCTACACTCTTTTAGTTACTGTATACGTAGCTTATTATATTAGAGTAGCACGTACATAGTTTCAGTTCTTTTAAAACTACCAGTGCACTGTGAAAAATTCCGGTGATCACCGCTTATACGATAAGCTGTGTTGAAGAGAAAGTTCAACGGTTTTCATAGTTCAACTGAACTACAGTTCCGTACTTTATTTTCTTTATAAGTACTTCAATTACTATATTACCCTGTTGCTTCTATATAATTTATAAAAAAATGGTCGTTATCAAAGAGTATTCAACGATAGAAGCCAATTTAGTTCCAATCAAAGCAGTTCCTTTAACCCCAGAATCATTTGAAAAATATGGATCTATTATTTCAGCTGATCATCAAGTTTCACAAGCTCCTAAATCATCAGCTAACCAAGGAACAGCTATAAAATTACATAAAGTTGCACCAATTACAAATAAATATTTAGAATGTAAATCACAAGTTCCAGCAACTGCAAATTGGAATATTTTTAGATGTTCACCTCCAAAGCATTTAATAACTGAAAAAGAAGATGGGAAATTTCATTATACAGCTAAAGTTTTAGAAAGACATCCTTATTCAACTCAAACTTTTGTTCCTGTTGGTAGAGATTCTAAAAAATTGGGATATTTAGTTATTTGTGCACCAACTGGTGAAGATGGATTTCCAATTTATGAAAAAGCTGAAGGATTTTTATGTAATGGTAATCAATCTGTTACTTATGGTTTAGCTACATGGCATGCACCAATGATTGCATTAGGTGAGGATGATTATTTGGATTTTGCAGTGCTAGTTCATGAAAATGGTATTCCAGAAGAAGATTGTGAAGAATGTGTTTATAATCCAGGGTTTACTATCGAATTTTAATCTTTTTCTTTGTTTATTTATTTATTTATTTTACGGGCATTTTATTATTTTTTGAATGCAAAGCAATATATTATTCTTAAATTACAAAAAGTATATACTATATGATCTAATCTTCATTAATATCCATTTGATCAGTATCACCAGCTGCTGTAGTAGTTGTAGTAGTAGCATCCTGAGCTTCGGTTTCAGCTTCAGCTTCAGGTTCATCAGCATCGGCATCATCATCGTCATCATTTTGGTCTCTGGATCTACTATTTCCAAGAGTGTCTAACTTATCTAACCATTGTTGAACGTCATCATCATCATATATTGTAAACTGTTCATCTTTACTAACAACGGCAACAGTTGTGTTTTTAGAATTCAATTCTTTATCTTGGGCCAAAGTATCTCTTAAAGCAATTAAAGCATATTCAATTAATTGTTCTTTACTTGCATCTGGGAAATCTTCAAATTTTCTTTCTAGAAATGTTCTAGCAGCTTGTGATCTTGCACCAATAGCTGCACCAAAATATTCCAACACAGAACCAGAAGGCTGAAATTCAAATAAATGAGGACCAGTTTCATCAACACCAGCAATTAATAAACCAACACCATATGGTCTACCACCAGAAGATTGAGTATTTTCTTGAGCTTTATCAGCGATTGACAAAACAGCTTTTGAAACACTCAAGGGTCTATTAAACACCATTTTGGAACCCATGGCCTGTTGACGTAAATAATTAGATAAAACTCTGGCATCAGGGGCTAAACCAGCTAATGCAATACCCATATGATCATCAATTTTAATAACTTTTTTTTGATATGAACCTAATTCTTCAGCATTTCTCTTAAGTGCCACTAACACGACATTATTCTTAGAAACTAAACCAACTGCCGCAGAACCTTGTTTAGTTGCTTCAGCAGCATATTCAACTTGAAAAATACGACCAGTTGGAGAGAATGTAGTTGCGTCGTTATCGTAGTTATTTCTAAACTATTTTGAAATATTTTAATGAATAATTCATTTGTTAGTAATTTAGGACTCAATTGAAGACTGGGGAGAGATTAGACAGCGGAAGAAAGTCCGCTGATATATTGAGGACTGTGACATACCATATTTTAAAAGGATTGACCTGTGTCTATGATAAAAAGAGTGATCTTAGGGGAAAAAGAGGTTGAGATGGTTGTGTTGGTGTTTTTGTGTTTTGCCACTTGAGAAAGTTCAACTTTTTTGAGTGCGCTCTCAGTTAACAATTAAGTTAACAGCTGGTTTATACTGGTTTATACTGGTTTATTGCTTCTGGCTGCCATATCCTACTCTGAACCTGGTTCACCAACATTGTGCTTGTCCTGATATCACCATGGCTTTGAAAATCAACCCACTAACTAAAATCATAGCATTGTCTTCCGTTCTAGCAACAGGGTTTCTACTAGTTGTGCTTGCAGGTGCAATTTATGGTAATTGGTTCCCAATATTAATAGCATTCATCTTTGGTATAGCTCATGTTCCTGTTTTAATTACTAGTCATTTTGGATATCAATATGAGGATTACTTAAATGATTCACCATCCAGTGGTTCAAATGATATTATGGATTTCGGTAGATTTACATCAAGTTTCTTATTAACTACAGGTACAATGTTCCCATTAATTTTATATCATTGTCATGTTTTAACTCATATTGCTGCTATCTTAACAATTGTTGGTGGATTCCTTATATATGGAACTGTTTTAACTTTTACTACATTTTTTGATAGTTTTGGAGAAGATGACGATCCATTTAACTTTTAGATATATGATATTGAATATTGAACTTTGTTTAATGTTATTCTTTTTTTATTTTTTGCTATAATGATTGATATACTCTAAAAAGAATAATACTTTCAAAAATTATGTTATTTTATTTTATTTTATGTGCTTTTTCTGGTGTCTTTTGACTTTTACTTTTTTTTTTATTATTATTGTATTTCGTTTATCATATTTTCAGTTCTTATTTCATAATGTTTGTTTTCAATTGATAATAAGATATTGGATTATTAACAACATTAATTAAATATCTCTTTTTCAACATTTTAAGTTTTTTAAAGTATACGATGTCGACAGTCGACTGGTGAGCGCTTATTTCCTGTTTGGGAAGAGCCGTCGGCATTTCGTTTGATAAGAATTTCGATTTGTAATTTGTACAATTGGTAATTCATTGTAACTCGTTTCTTCTTGATTTCTCTTGATTTCTTGATTTTTCATTATTAATTAATTATACTGGTGTAAACAAAAATAAAATCAGTTAGATTCAATTCATAGTCTTATTGCACATACTCTTAGACATCTTTCAAATACACATTACTATATTTGCAATTATCCCTTTGGTTATCTTTTAACTTCAGATAAACCAATATTCAACTGGCTTTCATATTTGCACTTAATTATTCCTCTCCCTGTTTATAGAATCATAACCCTTCATTAAATTTAATCACATATCAGCTTTCTTTTAATCATTCCTAATATATAGAGGATTACAATCAGATGACCAATAGCTCAACACCATCATACTTAAAATTACAATTCATTAATGATGATACTTCTTATCCAATGGTTCCTTCTTCGATGAAACGTTCAAATTCTTATTTAACTACTTCAAATTCACAATTATCAAACAAAAAACAAAAGAAACAACAACAACCTTTTATTCAAAGTAAATCTTTTGTTGGTGTTACTTCAAGATCAAAACTTGGTTGTGATACATGTAGGAAAAAGAAGAAGAAATGTGATGAATGTTATCCAATTTGTGGTTTATGTAAAAAGAAAAACTTAGAATGTGTTTATAGAAATCCTGAAGCTGTTAAAAATAATAAAAATGGTTTTAATTTAAGTATGTTAATGGAATCTCAAAAATTAATTGGATTAGAAAAATTGAAAAATAAAAGTAAAAATAAGAAATCAAATAATAAGATTCAAGTATCAAAAAGTAATGATTTAGTGTTTATTAATGATACTAAGTATGCTCAGCCTAAAATAACCAAAGAAGAAATAACAGAATCAAATAAGGAACTATCAGATAAACTAACTAATAATGACACTCCTATGGAAACTCCTGTTCTACCTTTAGATATCTTAACTGGTTTAAGCAATTCAATTGGTATTAATGCCGAACATTTAACTATATCTCCAACAGCTCTCATTAGAAGTCCTTCATCTTCAAGTTCATCAAATGGTTCATTATCAAATTTTGATGGTGATTTAGACTCTTTGCTAAATAATGTTGCTCATCATATTAATTCAGCTAATTTTAATCCTCAAACTAATTTAATTGATTCTATGTTTAATAGTGCTTTATCAATTTATCATAATAAGAATATTACATCTCCAAGAATTGATCATAATATTGAAAATAATAATAATAATTCATTAATTTCTCAATTAACCACTCCAAGCTTTCTAAATGTTCCTAAAAGTCCTTCTATTGGAGCTCTTACACCTTTTTTATGTTACTCTCCTCTTAGTAAACAACAAGAATCTCACAGTGATAATGATGCTAATGAAGAACATGAAGATTTCATGCCTATGGATGAATCACAATTATTAGAAAATGCATATTTGTCAGAACAACAATTACTTGGGTTATTAAAATCCAAAGAAGTTTTGACATTTTTAAATCCTACAATACGTACACTATTCAAGTCAAATGATTCTTTAACTATTATTAATCCAACTTCAAGATTTATTAAGGGTTTAGATGAGACAGGTAGACTGTTTTTAGATCATTATGTTTCATATATTACTGAAGTCATTGCAGTTTGTAAAGAAGAACGTCAAAATTTCTTTAAACATTATTTATTACAATTAGCTAATTATGATCAATCTGTTTTATATTCAATAGTTGCTTGGGGTGGTATGTTTTTATTAGGTCCTGATAATGAACTGGCTTTGAAATATTTTGCTAAAGGTTTATCTCTAGTTAAAGAAAAGTTAGATAACAAAAAATTACATAATAATCAAGATTATATGGTTTTATTTGGAGCACTTGTTGCATTAATTGGAGGTAAGATTTCAACAGGTGATATTAAAACTTGGTATCAATTGCATGTACAATTTAAAAAAATATTAAAAGATGGATATGGTGGATATTTAAATTTTGCTGAAAGAAATAAAAAATCTAATGAAGGTAAATGGATGTTATCAAATTTCTTTTATCATGATATAATGGCTGTTAGATCTTCAAATTTTGGAACTTTAGTTGATATGTCTGATTATGAGTTAATTTTTGAAAATGGTAAACTATTAGAGAATTCTGATTATGGGTTAGATCCATTTCAAGGTATTTCACATAGAATATTTTTAATATTTGGTGATATTGTTAATAAAAGTAAGCAATTAAAAAATTTATTATTTGAGATTAAATTAATTGAAAGTAATTTAGATCCATCTAAAAGTAAAAATGAAAATGAAATAATTACAGAAAAAGTTGATCAATTAACAAAAGAATATAATTTAAAAAGTGATTTAATATTTGAAGATATTCAATTAAGAATTGAAAATGTTAAACCAAGTGAAGTTATAGTGAATGATTTAAAAAGTGATTCAGATATGTTAGAAATGCATTTAACTACATTTGAATTATTTCAAACTATTCTTCAAATTTATATTAGAATTGCAATTAAATCTTTAGAATTTACAGATTTTGAAATTCAAAATTTTAAAGAAAAAGCAGATATATTATTTGATTTTGTAAGTAATACAAAATTACGTGCATTATTATGTTTACCATTATTGCTGCTTGGTATTGTTAGTTATACTGAAGAACAAAGATCAGAAATGGTTTTAAGATATGAACGTTTAGTTAAAGTTTATGAAGTTAAAAATATTACAAGAAGTTGGGATGTTGTTAAACTTACTTGGAAAAAATATGATGAAAATTTGAAGAATAATAAACCATGTTTTGTTGATTGGTGTGATATTTGTGATAATTTAGGTTGGAACTTTTGTTTAAGTTGATTTTATTTTATTTATTTATTTTTTTCTATCTTGTGATTTTCTATACACAGTCAGATAGTTAGGCTTATGTTTTAAAAGACAATATTTATACCTATTTATATTATTTATTAATTTGTATTTACAACATGAATAGAGATTTCGTTTCAAATAAATAAATAAGTTTATGCATTAATAGTATTGAATAAATAAATGTAAATATGTACATGTAAGATAGAATTAAAAAAGAAAAGGTTACTTTATATTTTAATCATCATTTTGTTTCTCCTTTTCCATTATCTGGTTCATCATTAACATCAAAGAATTCTTTAGTTTCAGACATTAATTCATGTAATTGAATAATTTGTTCATCACTCATTTTTTCTAAAACAGTTGCAGACATTCTATATTTTCTCCAATCATCAGTTGAATTAGTTGAAACCATTTTTAAATAATCTTGCCAAGAAGTCAAGAATCCAACTATATGTAATGGATTATCTATATTTTTATGTGCTTTAAATTCAGCTTTAACATATTTATCACCTAATTCACGATGTTCTTTTGGTAGATTTCTATGAGCTCTTAATATTTCTCTATATAACTTTAAAGGTGGCAGTAGCGGAGGTGTATTTCTCGCTGGTCTTCTTGGTCTCACCAGTGCTGTTAGTGATGGTCTCATGATGGTGGGAGGGTCTTTTCAGTATATAAAGTGAAATACTAGTGGTTTTACAAGTTATTAATAATACTTTTGATAATTTGGCCAGAGCCGGTGCACGGGTGTTTTGTCGACAGATTCCGAGAATTTCCGACAAAATTCCGACTGCGGCTTTCGTTTTCCACTCTTATCTTCTCTGAAAAAACTACAAATTAAATCTTTTTTTTCCGTCTTTTCTCCTGTTTTTTTTTCCCTAATATTAATTCATTGTTTACCAAATTTTCTAATTCAATAATGTCAGGCTGTGAGTTGGTTCTAGTCAAGAATTGGGAACCATTAAGAAAGTGTCAATTTGAAAATCATGATAGTTGGGGTACACCATTATTAATTGATGATTATTATGAACGAGAAGAATTAGCATATCGTGATGAATTATGTAATTTTTTAAGAGATTATTCAAAAATTAAAGAAGGAGTTTATTATTGGAATTTATTAGACTCAAATAAAGAAATTGTTTGTGCTTGTGAAACATTAATTTCAAAATCTTATAATTATGATCAGTTAAATCAATCAATTAATACTGAATGCTTTAGTGCTGTAATTGGATCAGTTTATACATTTAAAGATTATAGAGGTAATGGATATGCTACATTAATGATTGAAAAATTGAATTTGAAATTAAAAGAAATTTTAATTGGTAAATTTGATTTTGTTTTTTTATATAGTGAAGTTGGTGAATTTTATTCAAGATTTGGTTTTAAAAGTTATCATGTTCCAACTATTAAGATTGAATTAAAAGATGGGAAAGCAAATATTGATTATTCAATTATTGAGAATGTTAATGATTATGAAATGTTAACTAATAAATTTGAAAACCAAATTAATGTTTATGATTTAAAAATTAAAGAATTAATTTTAAAAAAAGGTGAAACTAGTAATAAACCAATAGTTTCATTAAAGCCAGATATTAGAAAGATTAATTGGTTTTATTTAAGAGATTCATTTACAGGAGAAAAATTATATAAATTAAAAGAAAGTGAATTAAAATTTGGTATTTCATTTAATGATTCAAATAAAGGATTTATTATATGGCATTTAGATTTTAGATTAAAATTAATTATGATTACTAATTTTTATTCATCAACATTTAATAATTTAAAAATTTTATTAAATTTAATGATTTTAAATTTATCAAAAGATATTAATAATAAATTATTTGAAAAAATTATAATTTGGCAAGATGAAATTACAGATTATTCATTTAATGGTAATGGAAATGATAATGAAAATGTTTTAAATTATTTAGTTAATCAATTTAATGCTGAAATAAATATTAAAAATGTTGAAGCTTTAAGTGCATTTAAATTTGTTAATCCTGAATTAAATGATAATAATCTTAATGAAGTTGAATGGGTTGGTAATGGTAAATGGTGTTGGTATTAGAAGATACATTACGTAGATACATTTTTTTAATAGATAAAGTTATATTTATATATATGTATTAAATTTAAAAGAATATAGATTATAGAATAAAAGAAAATAAAAGAAAATAAAATAAAAGAAAATGAATATGCAAAATGAATAACCATAGAAGCAAACTATACTTAGAAGAAAAAAAAGAATGTATAAAGGTCAGTAAGTATGAAGTAATTTAAAAAAAACGCTAATAATGAAATAAAACCAAATAACATCACATATTTAATTCAAAATTAAGAAAGAAGAGAATAAAGAAAAAGAACTTGTATGAAAACAATAAATTAGAATAGAATTAGAACAAAGGTCAAATTAAGTAAAGAATTCAAAAAAATTAAAATAAACAAATGAAGTTATAAATAATGAAAAATAATAATTTAATGAAAACAAAAATATATGCAATAATGAAGAAGAAGAAGAAGAAGAAGCTATAATAAAAACAAAATTATATGTTTAATAAGCAAGTATTAAACAAAACCCAATGGAATCAATCCAAAAAGATATGAATTTGTTGTTGTCTAATGTAATTTTAAGTTACTAGTACCCATAAAATGGAATAAATCAGGATCTTGTGTCATTTTTGTTGGGAAAGCAGATAGTTTATTTGAACCTGGGAACAAAGTATTATCTAGTCCAAATGAAGAAGTATCAGGGATTAAAGGAGAAGATGATGGGAGTGGAGGACTTGAAGGAGTATTGGTTAAAGATGGAGGATAAGAATAAGAAGAAGAAATAGATGAATGAGAAGAATGATGAGGAGTAACTAAACCTAAACCAGCCATATTTCCATCTTCTAATACATTTGAGTATTCAAAAGTAGGAGAAGAATAAGGTAATGAATCTGATTTTTCATAGATTAAAGATTTTGAAGTAATAGTAGGTAAAGAAGAAGAAGATTTCATTTTAGATAATAAAAATTTTATTATAAAGAAGAATAATAAAAAGACAGTTGAAACAACTGAAATTTGAGTAATTAAACTATGAGAATTATAATCCAGATAAAAATCTTCTTGTGATGGTATTTTATCAGTATCAACTAATTTATATTCAGATAAACCTAAACCAATTTCATGAACAGGTTTGAAGCCAGGATCATTTACTTGAGGAGGAATGACTAACCATTTATGTTTTAAGTCTTGATATAAGTGTTCTCTAATCAGAACTGTATCGTATTGTGGAGGAGGTAAAGGCATAGTAATTGTATTTTCAAAGAATTAAGATAAATGTTGAAAAGAGGTAGTAGTATATGGAGTGTTAGTTATAAGACAGAGCTGAAACAGTTGTAAGGAATGGAAGAGAATATATAAGGGTTTTGACTGAATATGGGTGAATGAGAGATCCTGATCTATACTTAGAAAAAAAAGGGGTAGTAAAGGGATGAGCCAGGCAGTGAGACGGGGAGAGAGGGAGGAGTGTGTGAGTGTTGTTGGAGGAGAGCAGAGAGAGGGAGTATGGTACAGAAGAAGAAGACTGTTGTTGTTAAAGAGCTGTTTTGGTTGAGTTGGAGAGTTAAAAAACCAAAAAATAAAATAGGAGTGAAAACTGTGAAAACTGTATTATTGTTCAACAGTGCGAATTTCAGGTCTTTCGGTGGTTGGGAGCAGAGAGCAGAGAAGAAGAAGAAGATATAGAAGAAGAAGAGGTGTTTATATAAGCAGAAGTAGCTGTACAGAACAGAAGAACTGACGATGTGATCTATCCAGAGTTGTTGTTGTTGGACTTGAACCGTTAATTTGTCGTACTGGTCAGTTTCCCTAATTACTTGATCCGCAATTAGTCCCAATTCGGCCGTAGCAATAACACACTTCAATTACCCCTGAATTGCTATATTTAACACAATATTTTCATTTTTAAAAACACAAAAACTTATATTATTAAATAAAACAATAAAATTATAGAAAACAAAAACTTATATTTATTATTATACACAATTATTCATTTTATTATATCCCATATATAACAAAATGTAATTTGAATTTTCAATTTTAACAATAATTGGAATAATAATATAAAATAAAAGAGAAATATTGTAATTATCTCACAATCAGCAATGATTTATATATATATAATGATTAATTCATCCATATATGTGTATGAAAAGCAACAAATGTACAAATAACCAAAAAAAAAGCATTTTAAAATAAACTAAAATAAACTATTGTTGAGCACATTGAACACCAGGTTGACCATCTTCTTCATCGTCATCATCGTCGTATCCGCCTCTACCTCCTCTCTTCTTATGTTTGGTTGGATCAACATCGGTTAAAACACATGAATCATCAATTTCAGCTTTCTTTGGAATATTTAATTTACTTCTCTTTGGTAAAACTTGTTCTAATAATTTTAATTTATCTTCATTAGCAAAATTAGCTTTTGGAAATTCAATTTCAAATTTAATAAATAAATTACCATATCCACCAACTCTTTGAAGTGGCATACCTTTACCTTCAATAACTTTAATTTCACCTGGTGAAATAACTTCTCCTGGTAAAATTTCAATCTTTAAATAATCTCCATTCAAATGTTTAATTGCAAATTCTCCACCAGCTAATGCAGTTAATAAATCAATCTTAGCTTCGTAATATAAATCATCACCTTCTCTTCTAAATCTATCATGTTCTTTTTCATCAATCACAAAGATAACATCACCGGCAATAATATCTGGATGTTGATCACCTTCTCCACTAAAAGTTTTTCTTTGTCCAGCTTTCATACCTGGATCAATATGAACTTCTAAAATCTTTCTTTCTTGTAATGTCTTTTTACCACGACATTCTGAACATCTATCTTTAGCTGAAATAATATCACCTTCACCTTTACATTGATCACATGTAGTTTGGAATCTTTGAACCATTGGTCCCATTTGTCTTGTAACAAATTTCATACCTGAACCACCACAACCTGAACATTTTTTAACATTCTTACCACCTTTACCATTACATGATTTACAAAGAACAGTCTTATTTAAAGCTAATTTAGCAGTTCTACCTTTGTATAATTCTTCCAACGTACATGAGATTGTGTGCTTGATATCCTTACCTCTTTGAGGTCCTGACCTTTGAGCACCTCCACCAAATCCACCAAATCCACCACCAAAGAATTGTGAAAAGATATCAGCACCATCCATACCACCAGCTCCAGCTCCACCACCTTGTAAACCTTCTTCACCATATTGATCATAGATATCTCTCTTTTGTGGATCACTTAAGATTTCATATGCATGAGTCATTTCTTTAAATTTTTCTGATGCTTCTGGTGATGGATTCTTATCAGGATGATATTTTAAAGCACCTAATCTATAAGCTTTTTTTAATTGTGTTTCTGAAGCATCTGGTGAAACACTCAACAAATCATAAAATTTAGTATCTCTAACCATGATTGATTATTTTTAGAAATGAAGTTTTGTAAGTCTATTAAATAAAATTATATTAAAAAATGGATAGTAAATGAAATGAGGGCAAATTAGTAATAATGAAATAAAAAAAACTTGATCTAGCTTTCAAATTAAAATTTCACTAAGTATACTAGTTGTAGAAAATAAGTGGGTATACAATAGAAGCAATCTAGTTGTTATATCTAAAATATGAAAGACCACAGAATTCCTACAAAAAGGTGAATCCAAAACTGTTTTATATATCAAAGATACGTTGAAGAAAAAATTTCTTGAACTTTGAACTTTTTGACGCGTAGTACACGACCCTCTTCTGGAAGTTTCTCTCTTCTCTTTTGGGAAGAGCTGGGAATGAAGTTTCAAGTTGGTAATAACATGAAGTATCATTAAGTATAAAAAAATATATAAACTATGTATAAACAATTTCAGTTAAAATCGAGCTCTTTTTTGGCTTATCATGCCAAAATCACTGATAAACGCCAGATGTAGATGTAGTAGGATTCATATAATTTCGTTGATATGACTTTCTTGGAAGATTAGGAAGACCTCTGGCTCTATTTGAGTTGTTGTTGTTGCTAATAGAAGGAGAATCTTCAAATCTACTTCCGGATAGAGTTGTTTGATCTCGTAGGATTTCACCATTGGTGGATCTGGTTAAGGTAGCAGTATTGGTATTGTTAGGAATATGAGTATTAGAATTAGTATTAGTAGTGTTTCTAGAAGCTCTTGCATTTTGTGGTGTAGAATATGGTGATCTAGTAGTATCTCCTGTTGAATTTACATTTGTTCTACCATAACCATATTTATGATTTGATTGTTGTTGTTGAGTTAACTCTAATTGTTTCCTTGCTCTGATAACTAATTGTTTTGTGATACATGTATGCATTATAGCAGCATTTCTTGTTGAACAATTACTGAGCCAGCTAAAAAAAGTTCCAAATAAAGGAGGTAATGTAACCAAAAGATCAAGAAAAATATTAGCTTCTAATTTCGTTAAAGTTTTAATATCAATATTGAATATATGAGCAGCTTCATGAATCAGTCTAGCATGAACAGCATACATCAAAATAGGGCCAATAACAGGGATTAATACAACTATTGGAGCCAAACCTAAACCACAGTTAATAGGATAACATCCAAGAAAACAATTATCATCTAACCAAGCTCTTTTTTGAATCTTTTTCCATGCTTTTTGTTCAGCTTTAGTTGCATTAGCAGGCAATTTTAATCTTCTTGAAAACCCTTCAGGCTTATCTTCAAAATATGGATCTTTAGTTTGAAAGTGCTCTTCACTATATTCATTCCACTGATCCATTATATCTTGAAAAAATGGAATCTCTTGAAGTTGATCATCCACAGTTTGAAGTGCACCATCTATACCTGTCAAAATACCAGACATTTGTGTAAATATTTCTTAAATTTCAATTGAATCGATATACTTTCGGAACTTATAGGAAGTGATTTCTTAAAGGGAAATGAATGTGCAAAAAATGTTCAAACTAGTGATAAGCAGTAGAGACAATTTAGGATGTTTCCTATTGTGTATATTCTCTCTACACATGCATTCCTTAGTGAAAACAAATGAGTAGTAGCAAGAGGAATATTTAGAGGATCAAATTGAAAGAATTAAAGGTTTAAATAGCATAGTAGTAAATTAACACTTAGCCTCTCCAAATATATGGTGCAGAGGTGGTCGATCACCTATTTATTCGATCAATTCAAAGCTGTTGAGAAGAAGTTGAGGGAGGTAGTGACCAGTCCAGAGTAATAGCTTAACAGATACTGTTGATTTGTGAATAGTGAATCAGAAGTTGTGAATTGTGTGAAAAAGTTGTACTGAAAAGTGAAAGACAGCTTAAACAATCGTTATCTTTTAGGTATTTCTAAGCGACAAATAAAATAAATTGATCAATTGAATCAACTCCTAATATCTCTTCACTAGTAGCTTAATACAACACATGAACTTTGAAATTGTTATATAAACCTTTGTCTACGACACATCAATTACTTCAAATATGACTGATATTCTAAAGAAAACTGGAGATGCAAAAGTTCATAAACGATCAAAAGCTGGTTGCTTCTGCTGTATGTTCCCTTATCTTTACTTGTACTACTTTTAAGAATTAATACTGACTAACTTATTTAATAGGCAGAAAACGGAAAGTCAAATGTGATATGACTAAAGATGTTTGTAAGAATTGCTCAAGGAATGCATTGGTTTGTGTTTGGCCCACCAAAAATACCAATTCTTTACCAAAAAACAAGGAATTCAAATTAACAAAACTTAATTCTGATATTTTTAGAATTCTAAAACCTAGTGATATGATACCTGAAAACAAAATTATGAAGAGGAAAAGTAATATAAATAGAAAATATCATAATGATAACATTTCTTCTTCAAGCAAACAAATGGATCAACTGATTCCAGTTTCACCTAATTTCTTTCCTTCTAATTTGCTTCCTATTTCTCCTTCAGTTTCATCAAATTATACTATTTCAGAATTAGAAGAAGTGGATATGTTAGAGGTAAATAATGAAGGATCAATTCCTAAAAGCAATAATAATAATAATAATAATAATAATAATTCATTACTCATTTCCAAACAGAATTCTAATTTAGAAGATAATCTTTTCAGGCAATACTTATTTTCATTATCATGTAAGTACGGTCCAGAACAAATTATTAGAGGTCGTCAAACCTGGTTGGTGGGTGTCAATATGTCAGAACAAGATGCAGTGTGCTATAACGCTTTTGTAAAAGGATTCTTAGTTGCAGTCTCCCCTCAACATGCACATCAATCTTTGCAACCTGCTGCTATTATCATGCCTTATATCAATGGAAATGAAACTTTAAGATCTGTCTGTTATGCTTGTGGTGCTGCATTTTTATGTTTACAAAATGAAGAAATGAGAGATATTGCTGATTTAAAATTTAAATATGCTTTACAGACTCTTCTTAAATTTCTCCGATTAAATGGTTTAAAATCTAATGAAGTTTGGATTTCTAATTGTTTGTTAATATTATGCAATCGAGAAAGATTTTTTGGAAATGATAGAAAGAGGATATCATTTTTTTTAAAACTAGCACTAAATATGTCTATACATTGGTCAAATATTTCACAATCAAATGACAATTATTCACAGTTAGAATATGTAAATTCTAATGTTGACTCTACTTATACTAATTTGAGTGAATCTGACTTCCTTAGACAGATTGAACATCAAATTACACGGAATATTATTGAAAAAAATGAAAAGCCTCAAATACCTGCTGAAACACAATTTAAAAATACATCGTTGATCAATTCAAGTGACGATGTTTCATTTTTTGTAACAACATCTTCATTTAATGTTCAACCAGCCCAAAGGCTATTTGCTGATAGTTTATTTTACAATTATGCTGTTGAATTACTTGGTTGTGATAAAAATAATTTGGATATATTGGAATCACCTCAGGAAGTGATGAAAAAGATTAAACCATTTTTAAATGGGGAATTGTTCAAATGTCCTTCTCCTTGGATGAACTATCCTGTTATGGGTGCATCAATTGCTGCTTTTGAACTAGTAGCCCAAACAAATTGGCTTTATCTACATTTTCCATTTGGTGATAATTTAGAGCATCAGAAAACTGCTACAAAACTTCAAAATTTTGCGAGATATTATGTTCCTTCAGTTTTACCTTCTGAGATTTTATCACAGCCAGGTCATGTTAAAAGAAGGCTTCAAGAAAGTTGTCATGTTGGTGAATTATTAGCTCATGCTTCTAATATTTTTCTTTTAAAAATGATTTATCCTGATTTACAAGCTAATGATATTCAAATTCAAGAATCAAGTACTAAATATATTTCAGCATTAAAAAAGATAGGTTTACAAAGTCAATCTGCTGTTGTTTGTCTTTGGTCTTTTATAATTGCTGGACCAGCTTTAATAAATCAAGAAGATAGAGATTATTTAGTTAGAAGAATTGAGAATTTCAATGTGAATTTACAGATTCAAGGTTTGATCAATGCTGTGGAATATCTTTTTGAAACATGGGGAGTTAATGGTATTGAAGGGCCAGGGTTAAATATGTTGTTTGATAGGGATCGTTTAAGAAGTATAATATTGTGAATCACAACCCATTTTTTGTTTTATATTAAATTGGAAATTAATTACAAGTTGTCGAAATTTGTTTCATAACTTTGAATCTTTTCATGATACTGTATACCTAAATTCTAAATTCTTGTAGTATTTATTTCATATTATTACTAACATCTAGTTGGAAATTTTAATGATTAATATAATTTAATTCATACAATTGAGACAGTTTCCTAACCTGGCTTGTAAGTTGTAACACAAACTACTAGTTTATATTAAGATAGACTATGCATTTGATTAATGAAGAGCGCAATTACCTGAATGGGAGCAACTAGTAACTCTCTTGAGTCTTGCTACAATAGTACAATCGTATAAGAATTCCTCTCGAGTCTTGAAGAATAAATTAATCTCTATATTTGATACTGTATTCATAATTTGTATAAATACTATAAAGGACATATACTGTATAGTAATATACAGTAATTAAATCATTAAATAATCATTAATTTATTATCCAACGTAATACCGTATATACGTATATAAGTAGATTAGACTAATATATAATCCGGTCTTTCTCTTGGGCTCTTGGACCCTTGGCTACATATTTTCCGAATACTGAACAACCACGTTACCACATAGAAACGGTAGAATAGTATATATATTTATCAGAATTAAAATTTAAAATTTAAAACCTATATATACTGGCTATATATATGTCATAAAGTTCATAAACTGATAAACCGTGACATATTTGATCTTATTTTGATACTTTTCTTATTTAACGTGAATTGTTACAATTGTACCGTTTGCATTGTACATATACGTAACAATTTTTAATTTTATAGTTTAAGGAGAAATAAATAAAGGTTCAACCGGTTTCAACGTATACTATAGCTAGGTTCAACTATAAAACTCCCTCCCGGCGCCTCTTAATTCCTTAATTCCGTAATTCCATCTCCCGCCATTAAACTTAATTCTCTTAATTATAATTAGTTACTATATAACTTAACTTCTATATAGATCGATTGAAAATTTAATTGAAACTAAGCTATAGTTCGAAACATATATTGCTGAGTAATTAAAATATAGTTAATTATAAACATCATGACTCATGAGATATATCACGAACGGCCGGTATTCACTTAATATACAGTGAACCGACCCTTAAGTTCCTTACACCACATGCAACAATTAATATATATTCTGGAGAAATTCTGGGGGTGCATATATGGGGTGTTTGCGTGCGCCGCATGCGCCGCACGCTCGGTTTTATTTATAACTTGTAATTTGATTGGCTTGGCTCTGCCGGCATATATATGCTTTATATACGTCATCGAGTAGGATTCACGGCCGAACGGAAAATCAAATGTTAATATATATACTCTATAATTCCAATTAAATTTTAATTTTTTTATAAGAATATATATCTAACATAATTATATATATCAAAGTATGAAACCACAAGACGTACATATAGGTGACAGGTGTATAATAACAGTATGAAGCTAGTGGTGTCGAGCCTGTCGACGACTCGATTAAAAACGATTTATATGTCGACCGGAACAAATGATGCATGTATGCACATCGCCGGCTGATTCGGAAAAAATATAATTCCAGAAATTAATTCCAACACGACCCTCGACGCGAAATTTTGAAATTTTGGTGATAATATTAAGGAATTTGTATCTTCCTCTACTTCCGAATATATTAATCGAATGACACTTGAAGCTTAGAATCTCCAGACTCTCCACATTCTGATGATGCATGGCTGAATAACCGTTGAGTATATAAATGGCTTCTTTTCCCTGTTTCTTTTGAACTCATAAGTTATGAAATTTCTTTCACCATTTTAAATTATAACTATGTCTGACGAATCTATTAAGCAAGACAACAAAGAATCTCCCGAAACCTCTCTTCAATCCTTATTACCAGATTATGGTAAGTATTCTTGGGCTAAAGAATGGTTTTTGATTAAATTAAATTTACTGTTGTTTGTTGTGTCATTATCTTCAACTAATACCGGTTTTGATGGTTCACTTTTGAATTCTCTTCAAACTTTTGATAAATGGATGAACTATATGAGTAATCCATCTGGTGCTATATTAGGTAATCTTAATAATGGTGTTGTTTTTGGTGTTGTTGTTTCTTTCTTTGTTGCTTCTACAATTTCTGAATATGTTGGTAGAAGACATGCAATTGTAATTGGTAATACTTTTATGGTTATTGGTGTGATTATTCAAACTGCTGCACAAAACTATGGTATGTTTTTAGCTGCACGTATCATCTTAGGTATAGGTAATGGTATTGCAACTGTTCCATCTCCAACTTTAATTTCGGAATTAAGTTATCCTTCCCACAGACAAGCTATTACTGCATTTTATAATACTTGTTGGTATCTTGGTGCTATTATTGCTGCTTGGGTTTCCTTTGGTACTAGAAACATAGGCTCAGAATGGTGTTGGAGGGTTCCGTCATTATGTCAAGGAATTTTTCCTTTGATTCAAATTGGATTTATCTACTTTGTTCCTGAATCCCCTAGATGGTTGGTGTCCAAGGGTAGGATTACTGAAGCTAGAAACGTTTTATTGAAGTATCACGGAAATAATGATGAACAAAAAGCAGGTGCATTAGTTGATTTTGAATTAACTGAGATTGAAGTTGCTATTGAAAGTGAAAGAATTGCTGATAATTATTCATATTCTGATTTATTTAAGACTACTGCTAATAGAAAAAGAATGTTTTTGGTGTTCTGGGTTGCCACAATGATGCAAATGTCAGGTTCGTATATTTTTTTTTATTAATATGCTTTTTTTATTTCAATTACTTGATACTAACATTTATTATTATTTTATTTCACAGGTAACGGTTTGGTCAGTTATTATTTGAATAAGGTTTTAGATTCTATTGGAATCACCTCTAGAGATAAAAAGTTGGTTGTCAATGGTGGTTTGATGATTTATAATTTTGGTGTTTCAATCATTGTTGCCATGTTAGTTCAGCTATTCAAAAGAAGAACTGTTTTCTTATCTTCTTTATCAATGATGTTGCTCTTCTATGTTATCTGGACAGTCTTATCTGCTATTAATCAAAAGAGAAATTTTGAAGATAAGTCTTTAGGTAAAGGTGTTTTGGCCATGATCTTCTTGTACTACCTTGGTTATAACACTGGTTTGAATGGTTTACCTTATTTATATTTAACAGAAATCTTACCATTTACTATTAGAACTAAAGGTATTAATTTTTCTTTGATTTGTCAACAAATATGGCAGATATATAATGGTTATGTTAACTCTATTGCTATGGATGCTATTGAATGGAAATACTATATTGTTTATTGTTGTATTAATGCTGTTGAATTGGTTGTTTGTTACCTCACTTTTGTTGAAACTTCAGGTAAAACATTAGAAGAAGTTGCTGATGTTTTTGGTGAACGTCCTGATTTTGATAATATTAGACAATTAGAGGAACATAAGAACCAACTTGAACATATAGAACAAAATGATACTGGTGCCAATTCAGTTTAGAACTTTAATTGTGATTTATGCTGTTTCTTCCTTTTAGAACTTTATGATTTATGCTGTTTCTTCCATTTTTTAACTTTTTAAATATTAAAGTATTTTGTATTTATTTTTATATAGGCCTACATTTTCATTTTAAATAATTTTATGTATAATTAAATGTTCTACAGTTAATGATAATTATATGAGCTAGATATATATGAATCTGAATGTTCAATAAGAATAACTAGATATAAGAGTTGAATCTTAGTTACACTACATTGAACCCTTACTTAGTATATATCCAGTATATTTAAAATTTAAGACATTAAACTCTAAATAGGTGGTCTAATTTTTGATACAGAGGCCCACAAGTTCCACAATTATTCGTATATCTATCTGTTTGTATTAAAGTAATGTAATATATAGAGATTTTAATATTGAAATTGAAATCTTTTCAGTTAAGGTAGAAGATTCAATGTTATGGCTTCTATTGCCAAATTATATTCAAACAAACCATAAATACAAAATACTTTAATATTTAAAAAGTTAAAAAATGGAAGAAACAGCATAAATCATAAAGTTCTAAAAGGAAGAAACAGCATAAATCACAATTAAAGTTCTAAAATGAATTGGCACCAGTATCATTTTGTTCTATATGTTCAAGTTGGTTCTTATGTTCCTCTAATTGTCTAATATTATCAAAATCAGGACGTTCATCAAAAACATCAGCAACTTCTTCTAATGCTTGACCTTTGACAATAGGCAATATAGCACTTCAATTCAATAGCATATTCTATATACCAACTTGCTTTATGTATAGAAACAATGAAAAGTTACAATTAATCATCATAATAAATCATGAGAATATTGATAATCAACAAAGTAACAATTAAAACCCCTAAAGAAAGACTAGTCAATTCTGTATCATAGGTTCTAATTCGTTCCCGTTGATAATTATAAATGGCTTTGAAATAATTTAAAGCACTCAATATAACACATCCAATTCCCATTATAACCATCAGAAGTCCAATACCATATTTCACCTTATACACTTTTGAAGAATTATCATTATTATTGTTGTGCTTTGAATCATTGTTGGTGTCTAATCTATAATTTAATGTTAAAGCAATTGAACAAAGAATCAACATGGAGCAGAATTTAATCCAACTCAACGTCGTTCTTTCTGTCATTAAGAAGTCCCTAGGTTCACTTGTTTTGTTTTTTATAATTAAATCAGCACCTGTAATAAAGTCTGAAAGCAGAGGAAGATGAGATTGGTAGGTATCGTCACCATTAAGTGGTTCAGGAAGATACGAATCATGGGACTCTAGACTTGCAATAGAACTGGATAAAGAAGTATGGCAGTTGCTATCCTGTATCTGGGATTCTGAGTCCATCTCTTGTAGGATTGTTTGTATTGTTTTTTTTTGGGTACTAGAGAAAGGAATTACTTACAGTCTTTACAGAGCTCAGAGCTGTTCTGGAGAGCGAATGAATTAAATGAATTAACAATACTGTAGTAGTATGATTTATGATCTTTATCACTTCCAAGTTCCTAGTTAATCATACTTATCACTCAATCCAATGTCCATCACCAGAGAAGACATACCCATTCCTATACAAAAGTTCAACATGAACTCTAATGTGCCTTCCTCTTTGGTTGGACTAAGACTCTCCTTATTTTCATCTCACTTGATGAACTTTACAAACAACTTACAGGATTATATTGAAGCATTATTTAGTTATGCCTATAAAGCAACAGGAGAAACAGCTAAATTGACCAATGAGTTGTTATTAAAGTCTAAAGATATACCATATATTAATGATCTTGATGGGTTAATCCCATGGACTAATTACCATTTGAAGAAATCACATTCACCAATCCTTGCTTGGAGTGTTCATGATGAAATTATGGTTTCTATTATTTCTCTTTCTTTAGCATATAATTTGGTTACTTTGGAAACTCTCACAGAAAACTATGACAATAATTTAAATTTAAGTGATGATACTTGGAAAAAATCGAATAATTTATTGAAAGCTTCACTTTCTTACCTTATGGAACTCAAAGATGAACCGCATAGTCAAATCCATCTAGATAATTTTAATTATACTTATCATTTAACTTCATCTTTAATACAGTTAATAGTTGTTTTTAAAAATATAGTTCTAACTCATTCAGATATTGAATCGAAGTTTGGAAATTTTGATAAAATTCCCGATAGAGTTTCCATTTATATCAAGATAATTGTTTTTATTTATAATGAATATTCAATACTAGATAATATACATAATTCATTAACTGGAAAACCAAAATTTACCATCTTTAAAAATTTTCTTGAAATAATATATTGTTACTATTTATCATTAGAATATTACAATAAGAATCAATTAGGGATAGCATTAGGTTTAGTGGAATATGGTTTGGTAAATTCAATTGAGCAAGATCCAGTTAAATCCAAACTGAAGTTAAAATTCAAACAAAAGACTGTTCTTAAAGACAAACATATGTTTAAAGAAGTTAACAAACTACAAAAGAAGTTTACTAATATTCCTCAAGTATTCAAGCAAAATTTATTTATAACTGTTAACTTATTAAAAATTCTAAGAGTAAAATTGTTGAAAGAAAATGATACATTGACGTTTAATAAAGTGATATCTACTCATGAAGTTGCTGAAAATTATCTATTTGGTTCAAATAATTTACCCACTGGTCTTCAAGTTCCATTAAACGATTTAAAATTATTTACTCCAACTTGCTTACAACAATTTCCCGATTCAAATAAAATTACAAATTACTTCTAACACTTTATTTCTTTTATTCGTATATTCTGATTCATTTATTTTAATAATGTAATAATAAAAACAATTTCTCTCTTAAATAAAACGATAAAAATTAAAAGAGAATGAAAAACTAAATAAAAGCAAATATGTTTTTGTAAATGAAATCTAATTCTTGTATCTATCTAGGCCAAAAAAAAAGTCTAATTATCCATAGAGAACTCCTATTTCATTGACCCAACTATCCATTTTTCCATAAAAGCCTAAAAAGTTCATGCCTTGGGGAATACGAATCTTATGTAAGGAGCCACCATCACTACCATAATGAGGACCAGTTCTTTTATTAGTAACAAACTGAATACCATCAACCCAAGCACCCGATCTTACATTGACACCAGTAATGTACTCGTCGTGGGCTAGCACAAAATCAGAATAATGACTTTTTGCGTTACCAAAATCAGCATAAGAATTATCATTAAAATACACTTGAACACCGTCTAGGGCAGAACCATGTGTAATTCTTAGCATATTAATTCTCTTGTTTGGATCAAAATGAGTAATAATATCACGTCCATGATCACCGCCAAATGCAGCACTCTTTCTAACAGTATTACCAATTAAACCAGGAATTCCAATACTATTTTGTCTCAAAAACTTATCTAAATCATCAATCGAATGTTGAGAAAAACCAGCAGCTAAAACTTCAATCTTAAGAGGACTATTTCTCCATTTTGGATCTAACTGACTTTTCATAACATCAATATTCAAATTAACAGTTTTTTGGGGTCCCAAACCATTATAAAATTTAGGAGTATATTCATAATGAAGTCTTGACCATTCACCAACATGACATTCAATTAAATAAATACCAGTCTCTGAACTAATTTGCAAATTTTTACTGTCTATTGCAGTGAAATTTGGACCTCCATCTGTTCCTTCGGGTAATTTCATACCTTGATTCACTCTATATTCCAGTGGTCTAAATTCGGTATCATTAAAATCAGATGGAAGAGCAAATGCTGGATGATACAAGAATCTCATTATATCTAATCTGTGCCAGCCTGGCTCGTCTTTTGTACCAACAGGACCCCATTCATCTCTTTTAGTTCTAATACAATATCTCTCTTTTGGTAAAAATTTTCTATTCATGGTAATATAATCTCTTAACATAACACCATTTTCCTGATGAGGACATCCTAATGAATGTCCAATTTCATGCATGAAAGCACCTAATGAAACTGTTAAAGCTTCCCAATAAGAACCACATTCATTACAATCATTTGCAACCTCATTAACATTTAATTTAGTAGTATCACTAAAAGCTTTTTGAATACCTTCCCAGTAAACAGGCCAAGAATGTAAACCTTGAGAACCAAAAATAGCTAATTTAATACGATCAGTACCACCACCTAAGGCAGCATGTGCTAGAATTAGCTTTTGTTTAGTATCCCAATGACCATCTAAAATCATCACAGCAGCCATAGCAGGAACATCCTTTGTAGAATTATCATCAAATGGTTTACCTGATTTTTTTAAAGCTTCTAAAGCAAAATCAAACAATTTACCAGCTTCTTTAGCATTTTTATTTTGTTGAGCATAATTAGCATCTCTAATTTCCATGACAGATCTTTCAGATTTAATTATATGGACCTTGATTTCACTTCTTTGAACATTTTTGGCTTCTAATTGATAACTTGAAGTAGCTGTAGTTTCTTCTTCGACAAATCTAAAACATCTTCTACCTAAACCATTTTTACTCATTTCATCAGTTGTAAAACCTTGCATAATTCTACCACCAACTCTTAATTTTCTAATTGCAGTTTGTATACCATTACCTTCAAACATTTTATCTTTAGGACAATCAAACAACATTGGAGAGTCTTTTCCAACAAGGACACAAAGATGAATTTTTGGAACTAAATTGTTTTCAATTGGTGAATAATTAATTCCAACTCTTGTTTCATCATAAACTTTTTTATAATTTGGAACAGGATAACCGTTATTTCCAAAAGAGCCTTCTAAATGTTTAATAGTCAATGTATTAATACCAAAATCCAAATTCAAGAACAACTTAAAGAATCCATTGCAAACTTCGAAGCATTGAGGAGAATACTTATCTGATTCAACAAGAATCAAACCACCATTGTAAGCTGACGAATGCCCCTTCAAGATGAAAGCAGGTGTTTGAAGCTGTTCGTAATCTCTAGGTAGATTTTCAAAAGTGATACCCATTCTTTAATTCTATATAGGTTACCTTATCTTTATTATGAGTGGAAAGGAAGAAACTGGATCAAATCTCCAATATCTCCTAGTAAAACTCCTACAACCTGCGAATTTCACGTTGTCCTTAATTAGCCATGCCCACGCACCCTGGTGACCTGGGACTTGCTCATAATGCTTTTACGTACTGTAGATTTATAGTATCTAGTTTAGAAGTTAGAACTATACAATTAAACAACAATTAAACAAAAAACAATAATTTTATTAAGCGTGATAAATCATAAATCAAAACAGAAAACAATTTGTCTAGCATCTATTTTCCGAAAAGTAAAGCAAATGATTGTTCAAAATCTGCAATCAAATCATCAATATTTTCAATACCAACAGAAACTCTTAATAAATCTTTGGTAACACCAGAATTGATTTTTTCTTCGTCACTTAATTGTTCATGTGTAGTAGTCCATGGATTAATGATTAATGATTTAGAATCACCAACATTTGCTAAATTAGAGAAAATCTTCAAGTTATCAACAAACTTTGGACCAGCATCTTCGAATGGATTACCTGATTTATTTTCAATATCTTTAACACCAAAAGATAAGACAGCACCAAAACCATTTTGTAAGTATTTCTTAGCATTTTCATGATATTCATGAGATTCTAAACCTGGATAAGAAACCCAATTAACATAAGGTGATTTTTCTAAATATTTAGCCAACTTTAAAGCATTAGATGCATGTCTTTCACCTCTTAAAGCTAATGTTTCTAAACCTTGTAATAATAAGAATGAACCAAATGGATTTTGAGTTGGACCTAAATCTCTTAATAATTCAACTCTAACATATGCAATATAAGCTGCATCACCGAATTTTTCATTTAAAATTGCACCATGATAACCAAGTGATGGTTCAGAAAATTGTGGGAATTTTTCTGGATAATCAGAGAATTTAAATCCATTATCAATTGTTGTATCTTTATAAACAACAACACCACCAATTGTGGTACCGTGACCACTAATCCATTTTGTAGCAGAATGTGTAACAATATCAGCACCTAAAAGTAAAGGTTGACAGTAGTAACCACCAGCACCAAATGTGTTATCAACAATAACAGCAATACCTTTTGAATGGGCATAATCAGCAATAGCTTTAAAATCAGGAACATTATATTTAGGGTTACCAATAGATTCTAAGTAAATACCTGTAGTTTTATCATCAACTAATTTCTTGATTGATTCTAAATCATCACCATCAGCAAATCTAACTTCAATACCAAACCATTTACCAAAGTTCTTAAATGCATTGTATGTACCACCATATAAGAAAGAAGAACTAATAAAATTGGTACCTTTACTTGAAATTGCTAGGGTAGCAAGAAGTTGAGCGGCTTGACCACTTGAAGTTGCAACCTGTTTTAAATTAAACCAATAGAGTTAGTATAAATTGAATTAATTGAGAAAAAATTAAGAATACATTTCTGATAATTTGAAAGAAAATTGAATAATGAAAATATATTGTACATACTGCTGCAGAACCACCTTCTAAAGCTGCAATTCTCTTTTCAAAGACATCTGTAGTTGGATTCATGATTCTTGAATAGATGAAACCAGGTTCTCTTAAACCGAATAAATCGGCACCATGCTTGGAATCTCTAAAGACATAAGAAGAAGTAGCATAAATTGGAACAGCTCTTGATCTAGCTTCTGATTCTGGATGTTCTTGACCAGCTTGAACAGCTAAAGTGTCGAATTTTAAACCTTTAGTAATTAATCAATTAATTGAAATCAAAAAGATGTTAGTACAAAAAACAAAAATCATCCCACAAAAACAAAATCACAACAGGAGGGTAGCAATAAACCAAAGGTATAACATACTTTGAGGCATTGTATTTGGTATTTATGAGTGATAGTAATTCAAATTTGTAAGATAAACTCTCAATTGATTGGAATCAATATTGGATTAAAGGGTTGAGGGTTCATATTTATCGAATAAACCATTAATTGTGGAATACAACCACCTTTTATATACACCACTCTTTGAATTCAAGAGAAAAACTAACCTTATATAAGTGTGGGAGAACATAAAATAAGTGCACCTCATAGTTCGCCAGGGTGGCTTCCTAATATGGCTTAACTATGGCCATAATAGGCGGGGTTTCCCACTGACGACTCAATGGGGTATCTGACTGGCGAAAAGAAGCCTGTTCTGTCGGGATCACAGCAAAGAGTGTGATCTCACTGAAAATTGCGTAACAGGTGAGTTGAATCAATAACATTGGCTTAACAAGGCAATTCGCAACCACACGTGATCAATCTCCGTTGAGGCCCATTAATCAACTAAAATACTAACCATTAAATTAAATTTATACGTACGTAATTAAAGATATTTAGAATAACTAAAAGAAAAGTTATATACAATATTACAATATTAACGATACATGAAAACTTTGAAAAGTAATACCTTATAACTCTGAATTATTTTTTTTAACTTAAAACAACTCAGTTTCTTTTATAGCTTCTTCAATACCATTTATTAACATAGTCCATGTAGATGAATCATCAACACCCTTAACTGAAGTTGAATTATCTAGAACTTGCCTGTTCTGTAATACTAGTTTCTTTCTAAATTGATCAGCATTTCCATTTTCTTCATTTTCATCTTCATCATCGTCGTCGTCATCATCATCATCAGAACTACTTTCAAAATCGCTATCATCAAATTCTAATCCACAATGCCAACAAATAACCTCCATAGCATCATCCCAACTAGCCAAATTAGCAACACTCACTCTTTTATTAGATTCTTGGCTAAATGTAGATGTAGCACCAACTTCAATTGGAATATTATTTATTGTAGGAAAGTTATAAATTGATTCAAGTGTAGTAGCAGATAAAATAACTGTAACAATACAATCCATTAAAATTTCACTATTTAATTTAATAAACTCAGTTAACAAATTTCCCAATCTTTTATGATTATTATTATTACTGTTGTTAGTATGAGTAGTAATTATTTCGTCGTATCTATCAATTAACAATAAGAGACTCTCTAATTCATCAGGTTCATAACCTCTTTTAATTTCTCTCTCTGCTAAAACCTCGCTATTTATATTTAAATCATCAGTTGATGTTAACATAACTAAAATATCAATTCTAATTAATAATAAACTCTTAATTATATTTTTAACTGCAATAGTTGAATTTGGACTAGTCGATTTTTGATTAAGAACAATAATCATCTTCATTGGTTTTCTCTTTGATACAATCGAATTAATTGTTGATTCATAAAATTTAGGGTTAACACCAGTAGGTAATTTCTTCATATTTGATGAGTAATCATGACTTAAAGGACTTGAATCAATATTTGTTCTATCACTATAACTGCTAATAGAAGTAAAAGTGGAATTAGCATTATTGGTTTCTGAATCTTCATTATATTTTAAAATATCATAAAATTCATCTTCTGATATGGTTGAAGTTATTAAATCATTTGAGAAAAGACTTGTTAAATTACTTAAAGCAGCAGCCCATTTTTCTAATATACTAACGTTTTCACAATTGAAATATAATTGAACTTTATCATTTTTAAAAGCTTTTAAAGTGAAAACAGATTTCGATGGAACATCAACAGAAATAAAAGAACTTATTGACATGAATTCAAATTGTTTATTAGTTAGATCTATCATAACTAGCATATGTTCAAAAAGATAACAATAATAGTTACACCAATTATTTCCATCCTTGCTTAATTTTAATTTATCAAGTAATCTTAAATTTCCAAATGATTCAACAAGGCTTTTACTTATTTTTATTTCGCCTTCATCAGTATTTTCAATTAAATCTTGTTCTGATAATTTGATTAATTCATCAATAAATTTCTCACGTAATAATGGAAGAGAAAAATGCGAATTCCAAGTAGTTCCTATACTTGAATAAATTGTATCAATTGGATGATTATTCATAACAGGAGAAGTATCTGTAACGGAAGAAATAATTGAAGAAATAGCAGAAACTGAAGATCCTCTAGACTGTTTTTTATGATGTTTACGAAATGTTTCTCTTGGTGGTGGTGTGATAGCTAAAAGACTGGCATCTGTGAAATGTTGGCTTCTTCTAGATTGAATTGAAGGAGATGTTACACTTGGAGGTAAATATGATATCAAATTAGGAGAAGTTAATCCAGGAGGTAAACCAGTAGATGATTGATAATTGGTTCTATGCTCAACTAAATATTTTGAGACAATTTCATCAGAATCATTTGGATTTAAAGGAATTGCAAGTGTACCATTATCACATTTTGTACAACTAGGGAAATATGAATTCGTTGAATCTTTATCAGTTCCAGCATAAGCAAGCTCCATTAACAATAATAAGCAATCTTCGTGTGCATAGTGATGACAGGTTAACTCTAAAATTTTTTCATCCTCTGTAGCTAAACTATTACTCAGAGTAACATTACAAATAGAACAAAGAGGTGAAATAGCTTCAATATTTTTCTTTCTAGAAGACCGTCTACCTTCACGGGTATGATACTCATGAGGGGAATAATTTTGAGAGAACGCTGAGAGACTGCAATGACCATTTGTAGCACTTTGTAAATAAGTCTCATTAGAACCTGTTGATGTAAGAGTTGTTGCAGAGTGGGAATTTTTATTGTAGTTTTCGGAAATTAAAGTTTTTGTTGTGTTAGGAGGTGAAGAATTATGAAGTTGTAACTGAGGAATTGAATAATTAGATGAAGAAGGTATAAAAGATTTTTGATTTTTTCTAGGAGAGTTAAAGCTTCGAAGCTTTTTAGTAAAACCTCCTGTTTTCTTTTTCTCTGAAGACCTTGGTGAGATATTGAAAGCTGAAAATTTTGTAGTTAGAGTGGGGGGAGGAGAGTAATTAAGTGTGTTTGAATTTCCAGATATAACAGGAGCTGGTCTTAAAGGTTGAACAGGGGGAGAAGAACGTTGCTTTGTTTTTATTTTTGGCTCTTGAATTACTTTCTTTCTCTGTGTAGAATGTGGATGTGGATGTGGATGTGAATGGTTATGATTTTGGTTATTAAAAGCGTAAGGTTTGACTTCATAGGATGAGCTGAAAGGTATACCTAAATTAGGAGAAGTTGATAATAAATTGTTTGGTTCCAATCGGAATTTTTGATCTCTGACTTTCATCTTTTCCATGATATATATTAAGTTGTTAAAAAAGAGAAATTAAAGATTAAAAACAAAAGTGAAAAGTGGTAATATTAGGGTATTAACGATTTTGAACTTTAAGTGTTTCGTAGACTCAGGATAATTTAATAATTTAGCATGGGAGTAGGCAATGATATAACAAAGAGATGAGGGAAGTATATGATTGCAGTAGGTGTTGGGGTATCAGAAAAGGTGGATGGGAAGATATATGAGATGTTGGAAAGGAAAAGGAAAAGGAAAAGTATAGGCCTGGTATGAAACCGAAGTCTGAAACAATGGTGAAGCTAAACATACAGGCGGGAAGAATTCTCAAAGAATATTTCTTAAGGTACGGCCAGGGGACCAGGGGTATGGCGCAGGTGGCGGTGCTGGCCTGCGCCGTACGGGTGTACAGCGTGAGTATTACAGTAATTACTTATACACCTTTAAAACATTAATTATTAAAAAAAACAGAGTAGATATCGTATAAACGTATAAACATAAGTTGAAAAACTGAAAAATAAATTAAAAAATCAAACACAACACAGCTGCATTTCATTAAGTGCTAAAAATACAAAATTATAATTATTTCTTACTATTACTAATTTCTTGAAGTGATAAAATTCTGTTGGTAGTTTCAATTTCAGGATCATAAGATTCATCAGTAATTGGAACATCATTTGAAGATGAGGCATTCATAGCTTGTTTTTCAATTGCACTTTGTGAAGGCATAAAAATAACTTTAGTATTACCACTCTTTGCCATATTTTGCATTGCATCCAAATATCTAATTTGCATAGCAGGTTTAGAAGCCAAAATATCAGCAGCCTTTCTCATTAATTTGGCACTTTCAACTTCAGCTCTAGCTTGAATAATCTTAGATTCACCAATTCTCTTAGCTTCTGCAGCCATTGATAATGAATTTGCAACAGATTGAGGTAAAACTAATTCTTTGATCAACAATGATTCAATATGAATACCCCAAGATGAAGCTGGTTCAGTAATAATTTCTTCAATTGATTGAGCGATTTCTTCTCTTCTTTCGATAACATCTTGCAAGTTTCGAGCACCAATAACTTGTCTTAAAGTAGTTTGAGTTCTTTCTTTTAAAGACTCATCGACATCATCAACGGAATAGTATGCAACAGCAGGATTAACAATTTGGTAATAGACAACAGATGAAGTTTGAATTGAAACGTTATCTTTGGTATAAGATGATAAAGCAGGTATTTGCATGGTTTTTAACATAACATTAGCAGTAAATAATTTTTCACTAAATTGATTAACTTTAACTAAACCAGGATCAACAATTCTTTGTAACTGTCCAAATTTAGTAATTAAACCAACATGACCTTGAGAGACTCTTCTAAAAGGATTGGAACAACAAATACAGATTGGAATCATACCACATTGACCTGCAATAACACCGAATTTATCAACAAAATTACCATAAGCACCAGGATCTTTTTCTTCCCAAGTTCTAGAAAATGTTTCTTGTAACTGAGGTTCATTAACTCTTTTTGGTTGTTTATTGATAACAGGACTTGAATAAGGATCAATAATATCTGGGGATAAATCAGATGAGGTATCATCATTGACTAGATCTCTGGAGGTGGAACCTTCATTTAACTGAGGAGTCATTGTATTAGGGGGTTTTGATTAGTAGAGGTTGACTTTGGAGAGAAAGAAGAAAAAAAGAAGTTGCAAGAAGATTAGGGGAAAACAGCCAAAAAAACAGCCAGCGTTTTAGCTTTTATATCAACTTATCAAGTCATTATTATTATTTGTTGCACTATCTGATGACCATTAATATGGCGAAAGTATGCACGGTCGCGTGACTGCTGGCATACTTAAGCGAGAGAGGGGAGCTATATTTAGCACATCTTCTTTGAACTTCTTTTTCAATTAAATTAACTAGGCCACTGATGAGCCTATGACCTATATTTTTTGTTATAGTATCATCATTATTACGGAGCACATGGGTACACAGGCTAATACAATACTAAGCTACGTACATGTGTTCATGGCGGGCCTAGTAAAATATATCAAGTTTCTCAAAGTATTTTTTTTCTCCATATTAACGTTAATCAATTAATTATTAAAGTTTATACAAAGAAATAAAGAGGTAATCTATAAGCATTCAAAGTCAATTATACAACAGAAGGAATGAGTTATTAAAATTTGTAAAATTATCCAATTAAGTTGTTTATCAAAGAATCATCATTCAGCTTGTAAATTTTGTTGAAGAATATCAACCATTTCATTTGATTCATTTGAATTTGCTCTTTTGATCATTATTCTAGAATCATTAATATTAATATTTCCATTATTGTTATTATTATTATTATTATTAATATTATTATTATTATTATTAGTTGTAGAAGACTCAACATTTATACCAGGAACAAATCCATTATTACCATCTATATCACCTAATATGAACCCTAAAGAGGAAAAGTTAAGTGGATTTTGAATTGAAAATGGATCATCAAAATCAAAACCAGCTAATGGATCATTATCAACTTGTAATGCATTATCATACACACCAACATTATAATTACTTAAAGAAACTTGTGATGATATCATGCCATTATTTTGATTAGAATATAAGGGTGGACATTCTGGTTTTATTGATGATGGATGTTGTGTAATTTTATTCAAGTCGCCTGGAAGACTAACAGTGGTATTTCTGGCTATATCAATAAATGAAATTGGAGTATTATCAGGATAGTTAACACCATTAACACTGTTAACACCTGTTATAGTTGGTGTGATATTGGATTTGATATTATTTGAAGGTTGAAGTGGTGTTATAATCATATTATTTTCTCTTGAATAGTTATTATTTTTAATATTTGGAGTACCATGTTTTCCATTTGACACCATCATGTTATCAAATGATTGTGAATCAGACAAGTATATTTTAAAGAATTTATCACATAAATCATTAACTGCTTGAATAATTGAACGGACATTAGTTCTCCAATTAGAAATTCCAACAACTTCAACTAACTTTAATAATTTTTCTCTCATATTTCCAATTTCATTATAATAAGGGAATAATTGAACAAAATTCAAGTGTAGTAAAGTATACATAACAACAAGTGTTTGATATAAAAATGAATAAAATAAAGGAAAAGCTTCTTGAAACATTGGTTTTTTAAATTTTTTAATCATTAATTCAGTTAATTCTAATGAAAATTCTAAAACTTTTATGGTTGAATCTAAACAAGTTTGTAATGATTTTTCATAAATAGACATGAAATGTTGATGAAATTTGGCTCTATTACCATATAAGAAAATTAAATCAGAAAGAGTATCTGCATCTGAAGTTACTAAGCAATAATCTTCTTCATGTTCTGTTGAGCAAGGTTTTAAAATTAAAAAACGAATATCCAGGGGACAATCATTTAAACAACCAGTTAAATTGAGTTGACTTAAAGATTTAGTTTTCATATCTCTTGGTAGCTTTGTGTTTACACCTTTATCAAAAACAGGTAAAGATATAGAAAATGGTTTTGATAAGTCTCTACCTTTCATATTTCTTGTATTTTTAGTATCAATTAAAATCTTTTCATAAATTATAGCTTCATTAATATATTCATCATCAATTTCTAAAACCGTTTCTAATTTAATATTAACTTTATAAGATTCTATTAAAATTCCAGTTGATCTTTTAATTAAATCAGCCAAACCAATCTTGTAATTTAATCTAATTGGATAATTTCTTAATAAAGGTTCGAAGTTAAAAGTAACAGGATTTGGTCTACCTAGAACAGAACACAAAGTTGCAGAAATAAAATTAATAATTAACCAAAGAGAAGTTTTTTCATTTGCTTTAACAACTTCAGTAGCTTCTAAATATTCTTCAGCTTTTAAAGTTTTAACAATACTTTCATCATAAACATGTAAACCTAATGAATAAGCTGAACTCACCAACTTAAATAATAGACTCCAACTTCTTTCTATTTCTTCATTATAAAATAAATCTTCACATTCTAAAGTATAAGCTCTTAAACTTGTTGTTGTTTCTAGGCGTATACCACTTTTCAAATTTTTATATTGCTTATATAATAGATTTCTATGACTTGCATAACTTAAACTATACTTAGTTAATAACTTATCATCTGGAGGAATTGACCTTAGAACAACAATTAAAATCATCATAACTAATAACAAGGTACAATCATCTTCATTAGTCCAAACCTTGATTTTTGAATAATTTTTTAAAAAATCAATTGGAGTATCTCTTTGAAGGTATTGAACATAATGATTTCTAGTATGAAAGAATTTATCAACTAATTTGATAATCAATTCTAAATTATCATCTTTATGTTTTAAATCTGCTTTTTTACTTTTAGGATAATTTTCTCTTGGAATTAATAAAGGTAAAGTTCTCTTTTGATTAATTTGTTTCTTAACTTTTATAAAGTTACCAAATTCACTAATTTCATCATTTGTCAAAGAAGAAATCATATATTTAGCAGAATTTGGACCATAATAAATTCCAGTATTATTTACAAAATTCTCTTCATTATTATTTTCATTATCAGTTAAATTATCATTACCATTTTTATTAGCTTTAGTTTTTTGTCTCTTATTTTTCAATTTCATCTCTCTTATTTTCAATCTTAAAGATTCATTTTCTTTTGCCAGTTCATGTATTTGAATATCTTTTGGGTCTTTAGAAAGACTCGTTTCTACCGATATGACTTCACTGCCGTTATAATCTGATTTTTTTCTTTTCAAAGTTGAAGGTAAGCCAAAATTATTATTGATCTGTAAGGGAAATGAATTTGAATCTTGTTTAATTTGTTGTTGTTGCTGTTGCTGTTGCTGTTGTTGTGATTGATCTTGGTTTTGATCTTGGATAGGAAATTGTTGACTTTGTTGGGACACAGGAGGTGATATAGCTTTTCCAAGTTTGGTGTTTGACATTAATTTTTCAACTTTAATTGATCTAAACGTATCAGGATATTCACATTTTCTGTTCTTGACAGCACACTGATTGCAAGGTGCTAATTTATTACACTTGATCTTCCGTCTTCTACACTCTATGCAACTTATTGGAATGAAATCTGTTGTTGTTAACATTTTGAGTAGGATATACTGAAGAAGTTGAAGCTTTTGGGAAAAAGATGGGTTGTCCTGTTAATAGTTTGTGTGTAAATATGTGAGAAGAAGAAGAAGAAGAGATATGGAATTTAGAAATTTAGAGGCTTAATTTAGAGCTGATTAGTGTTTTGAACTTTTGAAGTTTGATGGAATTAAGGTTTTTTACCCAGTGTTTTAAGTTTTAGCCTTTTAGGTTTTCTCATTAATGCGGATTTTTCCAGGGGTCAACCGACAACAATTAATTCAACAATTCAACAACAAACAGGAATATAAACTACTGTAACGATTTGATACTTCATTTCTGATTTATTGACCATATAGATAGACAGTTCATGTTTCACGATGTGTGTTGTCAGATAGGGAGAGTGGTGACACTGTCGACAGGTTAAAAATCACCCAACACTGGTCGTGATCGTGATCGTGGCTATATATAGCATAATGTGGGGTTATGGGGTATTCGATCCACTGGATTCATATTTAACTTAACAACTTAACAACTTAACTGTTAAGATTTAAATTGAAAATATAGCATTTTATATTACCTATAGCACTAGCTAGTAGGTACAGTATATATTAAAACCTTTTTCAAAAATTAATTTAATTGGGCTATATATAAAAAAAATTCTGAAATAGGTTATCTTTCCAGGAATTTAAAAAGAAATAATAAAATCCGATATACACTGTGAGTCTACTGTACTTGTATTACTTAATATTTTTAATTTTTATTTGTTTTAATGATTTTTAGTGATAAATAAATAATTAATGAATCAATTTCATTATAGTAGTAAATAAAAGTAAAAAATGAATGGGCGCGCTGGGTTTCGAACCCAGGAATTCCAACGGGAAAATCAGGTAACTCTTGTACTGAACTTTCATGTCTAACCAGTTAAGTTGGGTGGGGTGGCCTACTTAACTGGTCTTTCAATCAATTCATTAGAATCTGATCCTGACGCCTTAAACCTCTCGGCCACACACCCTTTAATAACTTCACAATGGTTTTAAGTGGTATAGGTCTTAACAGTGTAATTGTTGAATTTTTTTTCAACCTCATGATCTCATCGATCCCTTATTTTTGAGGACCCTTTTATATCATTCTTAAATTTACCTACTTTTCTCTTAGTATACTTGATTCTTATAATTCTCTTTGAGTTAAATAATTCAATAACATTA
>JAJLZM010000234.1:0-27042 GCA_030572235.1 Ambrosiozyma kamigamensis | reverse complement strand
TTTCCTAATTTTTTTCTATACAATCTAATAAGAAGAAGTTATTGATTTGAATACTTAAAACATCAACATAATAATTATAGAATAAATCATAATCATATGGACCTCTTGGAGGAACTTCTTCACCTTTTGTAATTTTACAATGGATTGTAACAGCACCATTCAACAGATTTAAATGTTTAATTTCTTCATTAAATTCCATTTCAGATGATATTCTTGTTGGGACAGTAAATAATTTATGTAATTTAGATTTTAAAGGTTCAAAATATAAATCAAATTGTAATTTAATAATTTTAGAATCTTCATTAACAACTAAATGTAATCTATTTGATGATTCATCATAGCTATCTGATTGTGGAACTTTAACAAATTTTGATTTTCTTGATAATGGATCTCTAGTTTTTTCTAAATGACCTAATTTAATAATAGTATTATCTAAATCATCAGTATATTCTGAAGGAGTAACAGTACATTCACAATCTTCAAAAGATCTTTCTTGATAATCTGGCAATTCAAAATATTTTAATCTATTATTAACTTCATTCATATCAATTGAATATGAACCACGTCTAGAATTTGATTTTGAAACAAAAGATTCTAATGAATTTGTATGTTGAGTAGAAATTTCAGAACTTGCAGTAGTTTTAGTTTCATACAGTTCGACTTTTTTACCAGAACTTTGTGGGGAGAAAACACCGATAAATAATTTATCTAAAGTTTCTGGATTTGAAACAAAATCATTTGATTTTAAATAATCTGATAATTTTGAATGAACAGTATATTTAACCATATTTGAATAATATTTATTTGATTGCATTAGTTGAAGTAAAGATAAAGCATTTGATTTTTTCATAACTTCCAATTGAAGTTCAGTTGGTAAATAATTAAGTTGAAATTGATTAAGAGTCGAAAACATTTTTTTTATATGTGGAAGATAGATTGCTTGTAAATTGATAAAATTAGAGTAAGGGGGTATTCTGTTATGAGATTGAGATTGATTTATGAGCATATAAAACGACGATGAGTATTTGGTATAAAAGAAGAAAGCCAAAGAGAAACCCGAATAAAAAAACAGGAAACCAGGTATTTATATAAGCCAGAACAGTTAATAAAAAGGTCTTGAGATCTGAGAAGAGAGTTCCGGATTTTTTCGAGTGTTTTTTCTTTTGACGGGGCTGCGGAAAAATCTCGATTTTAACCTAAACTCTACGAGCCATAATCGCCATAATCCTGGGATTCGATTATTATTCTCTATAGTAACTGTTCAGAATACGGTGCCCTGGAACTGGCTACACGGTCTACACCACAGTCAGCTACAGACACAGCTGTCGTTATCCAGGAAAGGCTGGCCAGAAGATGCCTTGAGTCGTGAACTGTTTAAGTGAATTGTCGGGCGACTCAGGAGTCAGAAGACTCAAATCGAGGAAATCGTGCACCGTGAATCACCGCGTGAGTCAAAAGATTCAAATCTCCCCGGGATGACTCAAGTCAAGCCGCACAGCTTCTGCGACACTCGCTTATCCTGCCAGATTCGGCAACCTCAGCCGATGAAAAAATTAATATGTACAAATTGTACAATACAAATAGTTAGTAAATAAATTAACTAGACTCCTCCACAATATACTTGTCTTCAACAAGTTTACAGTTGAAAATACATCTGATGATCCAATCCCATTCAACTATCTTATATTCTTCTCCTTCTTCTAGTAAACCCTTGAAATGTTTCTTCAACTTATCTTCTTCTGTATTGTTACAAAGTAAATACTTCACTTTATCTTTATCACCATCAAACTTCTTTGTTCTTGTGTCGATTGAATAAATGTCTTTACATCCAAACGTCTTAATAACTCCTGAAATAACTTCATACCCTCCTCTAATCTTGCTTGAAATATAAATTGAAATATCTTTAAATAATTCATTATCTGAATTCTCAATTAATTTATTAACACAATAAACTTCATTTCCAAGCTTTGCTTCTTGAAATAAATCTTTAACTTTCACATCTTGTTCAAAATTAGTAGATAATCCAACATGATATTGATTAAGTTCAGGTTTAACTGATTCAAAATCATGTAATTTCTTATGTGATTCTAATGTACCTAAAACATCACTTATAAACATTGGTGTTATAATATATTTTGGTGAAAGACTTAATGATTTTAAAAATTTAGATGTTCTTAAAATACCTGGAGCTATAATACAATTTAATGTTTTAATTGGTTGTTCAACAATCTTAATACCTAATTTATTCAAATTTTTAAGATCAACTTTAGATAAATCATGATCACATCCAGTCATTAATGCCACCAAACAATATGGCTTTCCTGTTGTTTGTGATGGCTTTTTAAATGGTGAAGATCCAATAATTGTACTTGAATTATTATTTCCATTTTCTTTAAGATTCTTTAAAGGTGTATTTTGAATATTTGGAACATTATTTTCTTTATTATTATTAGAATCTTCTTCTTTTTCTTCTTGTTCTTCATTGGTTTGCTTTGCTTTTCTCTTTCTTGATTTAGGCTTAGGTTTTAAAATCGCTGGTTCAGGAGTCACTTCAATCTGAGATGGTTCAGGAGTGAAAATACTTTGTTTTGGTTTCTCAGCATCATCATCAAAATTAAAAATACTTTGTTTTTTGGTTTCTTTATTATTATTATTATTATTATTACTAATAATTTCATTAGCTTCATTATCATTACTTTCAACAATTTCATCTGTTTGTTCTTCAATATGTTTTTCATTTCTCTTTAAAGTCTTTCTTTTCTTTGTAATATGCTCATCTTCTTCATTTTCATCATGATCTAAGAAATATTTTCTAATAACAGACATATCAATTGGAGTTAAACCAATAACTTCACTTAAATTAGATTCTTTTGGAAATAAAGTATATTTTTCTAAACTTTCATCTTGTATTTCCCATTTTGCAAATGATTCTTCTAACCATAAATGATTAACACATTTAATACCCCATTCTTTACAAATCTCATATTTCTTACCAGATGGTTTAGCAACTAATAAATGTGTATTTTCATCATTTAATGTTCTTGTAAATTTCCCACCTAAAATTTCAACTAAACGACGTAAATAATATCTTGGTTCTCCTGTATAATTAGTTACTGAAATTATAACTTTTTCCATACCTTCTAATGGTTTAATAGGATAAGGATAAAGTAATAGCTTATTAAATGGTGAAGTGAATCTATTATGTGAAAGCATCCAATAAATCCAATTTAAATTACCAACATATAAATTATTTTTAGATGCAATTTGATATTCTTCATCATTTCTATAACGTCCAACAAAACAATTAATACCGTTTTCATTAGAATTTTTTAATTTTGTAACATCACCATCAAAAATAGCTTCAGCACCAGTTTTAAATTTTAAAATGGATGAAATTGAATCTTTCATTCTATTTGATAAATTTAAATCTTTTGAAAAATAAAATTTCTTATCTTTTAAAAAATCATTTAATTTATTTAATTCTTCATCATTATAAAGAATTTCTGAATGTCCTTCTTTTATATCTAAACTTTTATTAGCTAATTCATTTTCATGTCTAACTTCAAACGATGAATCTTGAATAATATTTGAATTTAAAATTTTTGGATTTGGAAAACAATATGGACCTTCATCAATTTTACGACCTAATTTTAAACATGTATCAATCCATTCAGGTAAAACCATAATTATTTTTGTTTGTTTATCTCTTGTTTTGGCCATAATAGTTTCATTATATGCATTAACAACATCACAAATATCTTCTTTATCACTAGAAGTAATTAAATGAGTTGTAGATATACTCATATTATCTAACCAAGCTCCACCTAATGAATGAACAGCAAACATAAAAGCATTCTTGTCACCTTCTGAAAATGATGGAGAACAAGTAATAGCTAAATCTTTGAAAAATGATAATGGATCAGGTGTATAAGTTCTAATAGGTTGAAATTTATTTAGTTTAATAGAATCAAAAATAAATGATGATTTAACTATGGGTATCATTAATTCAGTAGTTAATATATCATATTCAATAAAATCAATTGTATTTGTAATAATATAAGAGAATTTTGCTAATTTTTCTTTAGTTAAGGACTTTCTATTTGAACTTTTTTTAATTGTAATAAATTTGGTTGGTAACGGGATAGCATCTTTTAATTTTGTAACTTCCGTTGAATCCAAAGAAGGAGATTCAATGATCAAGAAATTGTGACTTTCAAAAAACAGAGACATGATATTGATATATTTGGAGGTTTTTGAATGAAGAGAGACTGATTATTGTTTTTTTAAAACGTGTTTTGGTTTTCAATAGAATTACCGTGTAACGCGTTTTTAGATTATCGGTTTGGCGCACCTCTGCACCTCTAATTTTGAATAAATTTATTTACAATAAGATAACTGTAAGAATATTAAGAATACAGATGCCTTTTTAAAACTTATAAACCAATTAGATTATTATTAATGTCAGAAATAGTATCATCAGATAACAATAATAATGGAAAAACTCAACTCCGACAACCTGCTGAATTACAGCTGACAGCAGAGGCAATTCTAAACGAAGCTTATGAATTTAGAGATACTTCAATGAAAACAACAGACATTAAAATAGCAGATTTGGAAGAGTTAAGAGATTATCAAAGACGTAAAAGAACAGAACATGAAAATTCATTAAGAAGAAATAGATTCAAATTTGGTGAATGGATTAGATATGCACAATTTGAAGTTGATCAACATGATTATCCAAGAGCTAGAAGTGTGTTTGAAAGAGCTTTAGAAGTTGATGAAAGTAATGTTTCACTATGGATCAGATACGTTCAAGTTGAAATAAAAGGCAAGAATATCAATCATGCTAGAAATTTGTTAGCGAGAGCAACTAGAATTCTACCAAGAGTAGATAAATTATGGTATCAATATATAACTGTTGAAGAATCTTTAGGTAATATTTTAGCAGTTAGAAAAATATTTGAAAATTGGCTACAATGGAAACCAGGATTTGAAACTTGGAAAAACTTTATTCAATTTGAAGAAAGATATGGTGAATTTGATAATTGTAGATTAATATTTGAAAAATTTGTTATTGTTTTTCCTGAACCAAGTACTTGGCTATTATGGATTAATTTTGAAAAACAACATGGTGATAATGTTAATATCTTTAATGTTTATAAACTAGCTGTTGATTCTTTATTTCAAATTGAAAAATTAAATTCAGAGATAATGTTATCTTGGATTCAATGGGAAGTTAAACAAAAACATTGGAATAGAATTAAGAAATTACATGATTATTCAAGGAAAGCGTTATCTGAAAATGATATTTTGTATTTGCAGTCTAAATACACTCAATTTCAAAGACAGTACGGCGATAAAAGTGAAATGGAAGTTTCTTTATTAACTAGCAGAAAGTTAAAATATGAGAAGGAGTTACAAGATAATCCAAATGATTATGAAAATTGGTGGACTTATTTAAATGTGATTGATAATCATCCAGACTATAATGAACAGGATTTAAAGCAGCAATACGAAAAATGTGTAGCACAGATACCTTTATCAAACCTAAAGCAAGATTGGCTCACATATGTCTATTTATGGATACGGTATATTACTTGGGAAGAACAATCAAACAAGAATGTTGATGAAACTAGAGATTTATATGATCGTTTAATAAAAATCATACCTCATAAAAGTTTTACATTTGCTAAAATTTGGATTAATTATGCTGAATTTGAAATTAGACAAGATGATTTAACTTCAGCAAGAAAAATATTAGGTAAATCGATGGGTATGTGTCCCAATTCAAAGATAATGAAGTATTATATTGAATTAGAAATGAACCTAAAAGAATTTGATAGGGTTAGAATGATATATAACAAACTAATTGAATCCTTTCCCAATATTGCTAGTTATTGGATTGAGTATGCTAATTTAGAAAGTAATCTTGGTGATACTGCCAGATCCAATGCCATATACCAATTATCAATCGACGAATCCTCTTTACCAATTAACAAGAAAATAGTGATTCTTAATCAAATGATCCAAGAACAAATTGATAATTTGAACTTTATGTTAGCTAGAGAATCATATGATAGGTTAATCGAATTATCTGAAAATAGTACCAAAACAATAATTAAACGCTGCTTATTTGAGCTTCGAATTCCATCTGATGAGCAATTACAAGAATATCAAGATCAAGTTGAAGCATCTGGTGATACAGAATTAGATTTTCAATTTTCAATTTCTGATGACGCTAAACAAAGAGTAAGAAATACTTTTGAAAAATTTATAAATGTTTTTAAAGAGTCACAAAATAATGAAGATAGGACAATGTTATTACAGTCATTGAAGAATTTTGAATCCAAATATGGGGATGAAAAATCAATAGAAGAAGCTACTAGTAGACTTCCAAAAATAGTCCAAAATCTCAGAACTAACGAAGATGGCCAACAACAAGAATATGAAGAATATCACTTCCCAGACGACGAAAAAGTAGTTGAAGAGCAAGTTTCAGAATTTAAAAAGACATTTGTTTCAGAATATGAAGAAGCCCCTATTGCTAGTGATTCTAATTCTTTAAAAAGAAGATTTGAAAGTGATTCAGATGATGAATCATCTCAACCCCCACACAGTAGGTTGAAGAGTAGATTTGAGGAGGAATGATTTACTCTGTCTTTTTTCAATATTTATGTACTTTTATCTATGTATTTAAAATGAATAAATTAAACTATGCAATGCTAATATAAAATATAAGTATACAAAATAGATGAAATTACTCCACAGTAATCTCATCTAAACCATAGCATCAACAGAACCATCCTTATTGGTTAAGATGATGTATATTTGCTTCCAGGGTATTTCAAAAATGATTGTGCAAATAATGCAATATGTTGTGATGAAAATCAATGCAGTTGAATAAATGGTAGCCATAACCTGAAAACCAACCAGGCCTGTAAGATCATAAAGTTTAGAAAACCCCAAACTCATCGTACCAAGTGGGAAAGTAGCTGCCCACATAGTCTTTAACCAAACCTTTTGAGAACCATAATAAAGAATAGAAAGAATAGCAATAAAAGTCATACATATTCCCATAGAAAGAAAGAATAGAGCTATTAAACAAGATGAAAGATGTAGAATGGTTGCAATTATGGTTAAAATTTCTGAGCTGGATGATTTATTATCTAAACCTAAGAAAAAACCAGTGAAGTTTCCAGAAGCAATCAGTTCTTTGAAATTATTGAAATTTAGTAAGATACCAAAACTTCCTTGTCCTAAAATACCAACAGGGATAAAGCAGGAAAAGACACTTTCTTTTGAAGGTAAACCATGTTTTAGAAGTTTATGAAAGTAAATGGAAAAGAAATTTATTCCCATTAGCATGGCATTTGACCACAACATATAACAAATTATATCAGTTGAAAATTTCCAAGCTAAATTATCTTCAATAGAAGAACACACTAAAGAACCAGTAGAAGCACAAACAGTTAAAGTAACTATTGGTAATAAGATTGTTGCATTTAGATGATGATTTTCAAACTTGCTATAACTAAACATGTAAAATGATAAAACCCAAGCGGAAAGCAATGTGAACACAACATTAATTAGCCACAAAACATAAGCAAAGACATACCATTCTGGTTTCATAAAATGAATCATATTAATTAAGGTAGCCATACCCATAACTTCAGTTCCTAAGAAAACATTTAAAGTTGGATCTTTCAGAAATTTGGTGAAATGAGAATTTTCATACTTTTCATAAAACACAAAATGTTTTAGAATAAATAAGATATGAATAACAAAAAATGCTATCAAATTGATAAAGAAATAAATGATACCAATATATCTAGTACCAATTCTTATGGTTTCAATTGGGAAATTATATAAAACACCACTGGTTATTCCAACTCCCATAGTTATAACAAAGAATATTGGATGAAATTGAAGAAGTAAAGCATGAAGCACTCTCTCTGTCTTTGATTGTAGTTTTGGTTCATTTGTGAGTGTAGATTGTGTCTTAAACGAATCTTGTTGTGAATTTATAGTTGTAAGTAGTTCCTCGCAGTTCATGATGAATAACAAAAAGGATTTTAATAATTGGCCTATAGGTGAAGAAACTAGAAATATTAAATTGTAGTCAATTCATTTGCTTTATATATATAAGATGGTAAAACCGTAAAGGTCATTTATTATCCTTTTTTCAAAGTCTTTGTTGTTTGACTCAGAGCCCGACAAAATATATAGGAGAAAAAAATGTCAAAAAAGTCCGCGATCATCTTGAATTTCCGCAAATCTTCGGAAAAACCAGAGCTGGCTGTGGCTTCCGGGATCACGTGCCATCGCACCACACTTTTCCAACCTCCAGATAACGAGCTTCAACACTGTGTTTTCGACTGTTTTAAAGGTCAGAAAGAGGTGTTTGTTGAAGAGAGTTGGTTTAACTCATTTTTAGACTTATTTTTGTTATTTATATGAACCAAGTGGATTCTATACCGTCGGGGATGCTACACTTAGCTGGAAACCGGCTTAAATCGGGGTTCGGATTCTGAAATTTCAAGTTAACTAATTGAAAAGAAAAGAAATTAAAGTATAAGGATTATAATAAAAGTTATAAAACATTTTACAGATATAGATAAATATAAATTGTCAACATTCATTAAATCTTTGGTCTATCCAGTAGTTTCTCTTTCAAAAGTTCTGGATACATAGAATAGGTATTGAAATTTCCCATTTGCCAAAATCCTCCATCTACAACTTGAACAGTACCAGTAACATAAGAAGCAGCATCACTGAGTAAATAAATAGTGGCATTAGCAATATCTTGTGTTTTTCCAACTCTTTGTAATGGTATTTTCTTTTCAAACTGCTCTTTATTCATAACCAATCTTTCATATCCTTCTGTTTCACCAATTGCACCTGGAGCAATTCCATTAACTCTAATTCCTATAACACCCAATTCAACAGCCAATGCATTTGTTAAAGCATCAATTGCTGCTTTGGCTGCTCCAACATGAGATTGAAAAGGAACACCATAATAATGAAGGGTAGCAGAAATAAATATAACACTACCTTTGTTTAGTCTCAATTGTTCGTAACAAGCTTTAACGGTATTAAATGATCCTAAAGTATCAATATCCATAACTGTTTTAAATGCATTTGATGACAAATGATTGAAATCAGAAACAAAATTTCCAGCAGCACCAGCTATAACAAAATCGATTTTGCCTAATTGTTCAACAGTTTGTTCAACAGCATAAACTAAATTGTCTATCAACCTAACATCAATATTACCAAATCCAATAACTTTAACATCATCTCTGATAATTGATAGCTTTTTAATTGTATCATCAACTTTAGATTGCTTTCTTCCAATAATTGAAACAGAGCATCCTAGTAAAACTAAAGCTTCCGCTTGTTTAGAACATATGGTACCTGACCCACCCGTTATAAAGCAGACTTTTCCTTTGAACAAATCTTTTTTCCAAATTTTTAAATAGTTCTTAGTATCTGTAACAGAATCCATGATGATTAATTGTATAGCAGGTTCAAACTTGTACTTAAATATGTGAGCTTCTTCGTCTCTTCTTAAATATGAGATGCGATGAGATGAGCATGTGAAAGTTAACGCGGGGAAATCTGGTTTATGATTCATTACATAAAATCATTAAAATTACAAAGTTATATCTAACACATAGAAAATTATACAAAAAATACAAAATCCTTTCAAACCTTTTTGATATGATTACTTGTTGGGCTAATTCCTAAAATCTTTCCAGCTCTGGACATTATCCCATTAAGTTTCTTCTTTTTCTCCAGGGGTATCACACTTTCTTTATTATTTTGGATATTCTGTTTTATTCTTTTTTCTAAAATAGGAGAGATTGATTCATTTGATCCAGTAGATGAACCTCTTTTTCTACTTCCTAACGAAAACGGTATAGGTGATTCAACTAATAAACTGTCATCACTATCTTGTGGAACATCAGGTGAAGTTAGGCTTATTTCTGCACCTAATGAATTATATGTATCATCTTCTTCCTCTTCCTCTTCTATTACTTTAGTGGTATTGGATCTTCTTAAAAGACGTAATCTATTCTTAAATTCTTCTTCTTGTTTTTGTTTTGATTTTATCAATTTAACTCCTAAAAAATTAGTTTTAAGTAGGTTTTCATATGAATCAATTAAATAATCTCTTAATAATTTATAATTCATAAAACTGTCATTTTGAGATATTGTGTTTAATAAACTTAAACATGTTGAATTAACTAAATTATTTGAATCATTCGTTTCTTCTAATAAAATCATAAAATTCTTCAAAATATCATTCTGAATAATATATCTCGTGTAAAATTCATCATCTAGAAAAATTATACTTTTGATACATCTTAATGCGCTTACTCTCAATTGATCACTGAATATATCCTTCATAAGCTTTGAAATACCGACTAACAAATGGTTTTCTAAAATAAATGATCTACTTAATAATTTATCATGTTTTTCTGCTATGAAGCTTACCAATTCACAAAGATTGGAATAACTAATTGTTAGATTTTTATCTTTTTTGCATGATCTTAATGAATCAATATTTGATAAAGGCTTAAACAATTTTAGGGCTGAATATTGATAAAATCCAATTAAAAATGATTCTGACATATCATCATGATATCTACTAGAAGCAGGTGACGTTTCTAATGAAGTTGTTCCTGAGGTTGTTGATTCTAGTAATACTTTCAGTGCTTCAAAAGCTTGTGTTTTTAAACCAATATTTTGCTCATTTATTAAAACACCTGTTAGTATTTCAATCAGCATCGAATCCAGATGGTCATATTTTTCTTTTTCTGTTGTTGTTGTTGAGCTGGTTGCCGTATTGAACAAAAGAACATCATGTTCAATTAATGTAACTAACAACTCTGTCGCTAGTATTCTACTTTCAATGAGACTATCTGCGTATGCAAATTTAACTAATTTAAAAAGGCCATTTTCTAATAAGCTTCTATAAAATTCAGATCTTGAAATTGGTTGTACTTTTTTAGTTGTTAAAACAAATTGATGTACTAATTTAATACCTTCTCTCTTTTTCTCGAGAAGGGTGTTATCATTAGATTCTGGTTTATTATCTTCAATTTCATCATATAAGTTGAAAAGTTGTTTCAAAAATAATTCATCATCTTTCAAAAATTTCAAAACCTTATCTTCATTAATTTGAATCATTGTTGCAAGACAATTAAATGCAATATCATCTAATAATCTAGCTAAAACAACATCCTTAAGAAAATATAATCTGAATGTTTTTTTCAATGTCATTTCAATATCTTTGTCCTTAATTGGTATAACTTCTTTAAATTTAGTTTTCTTTTGTAAATATTCTCTATTATTACTTTTAAGTTCTGGAAATTCGGGATCATATTCTAGTATACCAACTATTCCAATTATAAGTTCATCTTCAACAAACGCTTCCAAAATTGATGTTTCATTATAAAAAACCAAAGTCTTAACAATATCACAAAGGAAATATAAATTTGGTAAATTTTTTTCAGATTCTGATTTTTCAAATACATTTAATAATACCTGGAGATAACTTTGACTATCTATTAAATCTAATAATGATGATCTAAATTTATTTGATTTTGAGCCTTGATTTAATAATTCTGAAACTTCAGCTAAATTATCATTATTTGGTAAAAAAGGTTCGGGCACAGGACCAGCTATGATCTCTGTTCTTTCGCCATCTTGCCCATTTGATATAACTGCCACTAATGAAATATTTGGTTCTATTGAATGTTGAATATCAACTAAAAAATTACATAATGAAAGACAACCTTTAGGTTCTTGAAATGACAGTGCATAATCATTTCCTTCTTCATCAGTCCAAACTATTAGTGTATCCTGTTGTCTCTGGTATTGTGTTGTACCTTCAATTACTGCTTTTAATAATATATCAGCTGAATCATTCTCATTTCTAACCAAAAAATGAGGTCCTCCATCAACTTCTCCGGAACAATAACCTGTTCCTCTATCTATCCATTTTTCACCTTCTAATGTATACACTTTAACTCTTTTAGCTGTTGTTGGCTGTAATTTATTATCAATTTGTTTAGTTACCTTGTTTGGCTTCATTTGACTTATTGGAATTTAGGTTTAAGAGTTGGAAAAAGGAAAGAGTGAGAAACTTATTGATTATCAAATTAACTTTGTGCAATAATTAGAAAAGATCTTTAAGATGTAATGATACCTAGTTTATATGATTTAGAACAAGTGTTTCAGTATTGCATAAATATCGAATATAGGATCTGAAGACACGAAATTTGAGAAATAGGACGGAGACGTAGTAACAATTGTAGGCAAGGAAATGAGCTGAGGCCAGTTGTAAAATGATATCCTTGACTGAATAATGATGCCCAAGAAGGTATTTCTGGAAATAGGTAAGTGGTGGGTCAGAGTCGATAAGGAAACACCACTGAACCCTGTAACCTGTATTTAGTTCATTTAGTTCAACTTAACTTTTTTATTTCCTTCGCTAATTAAAAATAACCCGACTCTCGTGAGACGTACATTTTAGTATTTTACAATTAATTATTTAATTTGTCCCATATAATCCATATTATGATTATGATACAATTAATTATATTATAGCTAATATTGAATTATATATATGAATGAAGTAAACTTAGAAAGAAGTAAAGACGAGATTACTCAAAAAACAGAAAAGTCAAAGAGAAAGAAAAAAAGAAAATATGTTTTATAAAAGTCATTAAGCACAGAAAGAAACAAATCATTATCGAAAGGTCATTACTAATATTCAACATCAATTAGATTTTACTTAAGACATCTGGAGTAGTAACTGGCCATTGATAATTTCTATGTGTAGCATAGACATATCCATGTTTTGATAAGAATTCCTTTAAATCTGATGGGCCTCTCGATCCATATGGATAAAGAGTTGGGGAAGGAGCATCTTTACCTTCTAAATATTCTAATAATGGAGTAAACAATTTCCAACTGACTTCTAATTCATCATCTCTGACAAAGTTAGAGTGATCACCATGTAAACAATCTCTAATTAAAGATTCATAAGCTTCTGGAATATAGAAATCTTTATATCTATCATCATAAGATAAATCTAATTCTGTAACTGTTGTTTCATTAGTAACACCTGGAATCTTAGTGTTCATTTTCATATACATAGCTTCATTAGGTTGAACTCTAATAACCAACTCATTTCTGTTGATATTATGGAACATACCATTAGTAGTACCTTTGAATTGGACTCTAATTTCAACTTTTCCTTCATTTAAAGCTTTACCTGCCCTTAGAACAATTGGAACACCTTCCCATCTTTCATTACTAACTTCTAAGGCAATTGCAGCAAATGTGATACATTTTGATGAAGGATCAACTGTAGAGTCATCCAAGTATGAAGGTTTCACTCCATCTTCAGACTTATCATATTGACCAACTAAAATATCTTCATGATTAAAAGGTTTGATAGACTTCAACAATCTGACTTTTTCATCTCTAACAGCTTCAGCTTCAGCAGCTCTAGGTCTTTCCATTAATAATAAAGTTAACACTTGGAATAAATGATTTTGCATAACATCTCTAATAATACCAATATTATCAAAATAACCACCTCTACCTTCAGTACCAAATGGTTCCTTAAAAGAGATTTGAATTGATTTAACATAATTATTATTCCAACAAGCAGTTAAGAATTCATTGGCGAATCTAAAAGGAACCAAGTTTTTAACCATTTCTTTACCTAAATAATGATCAATTCTATATAATTCTTCTTCAGTCCAGATTGGAGATAATTGAGCTTGAAGTTCACGAGCAGTTTGTAAATCACGACCAAAAGGTTTTTCAACAATTAATCTAACTAAACCTTTATCACCAGGATGAGCATATTTTTTCAAATTACCAGCAACAGTAATGAAAACAGAAGGAGGTAAAGCTAAATAGTATAATCTATGGGATTGTGTAACATTTCTTGATTCTTCAAACTTTTCAATTTCAGAATTTAATTCTTTAAAACCTTCTGGTGTATCATAAGGAGCAGAAATATATGTAATTAAGTTTAAGAAAGGTTCAATTAAAGATTTACTTTCTTCAGTAGTAGTTTTAAAGAAAGGCTTTAGTCTATTTCTTAAATCATCATCAGTCATTTTAGATCTAGCAAAACCAAAAATTTTAGTTGTCTTTGACAGATAACCTTCTCTAAAAAGACCAAACAAAGCAGGGAAAGTTTTCTTTTTGGCTAAATCACCAGATGCTCCAAAAACTGTAATAACAGTATTTTCTTTAAATTCAACAGGATCCATTGTATATAATTATTAAATTGTAATTTTAACTGTGCTGCTTCGGAGTTGCAATGAAAATCGGAGGAGAACTTTTTTTTAAAAAAACAAGGAAGATTTAAATTGAATTGGGTAGTATAAAGAAAGTTGGAGAATAGTATGGAGTCAATACTCTTCTTTGATTTCCTAAGTTATAAGGGTTGAGAAGGAAAGGGAATACGAATCGGAGAAAGTGAAGGTTTGAAAATATTAGGAAGTTGGTTTATCTTATATAAAGAGCGGATTGAGTGGGACACGGGAAAATCTGGATTTAGGCAGGCTTGATGAGTAATTATGTTATCTCCAATTTCCATGCAATCCCGTTTGTTAAAACACTCAACCGAAATGTCCTCTGGCCAACCACGTATTGAGCTACTACTACAACTACAACTACAAACCAGTTAATGGTCGACATTATAATTAGTATCGTAACAGTTGGCCTATATCCTAGCTCTCTGTTCTCTCGCTGTACGCAGTACGCACCGTATAGCTGCTGGCGCTGGCGAACTCTTGTCCGGCCGCTTTTCGCTTTTCCTAGCTCCAGCCCAACTAAATCCTGGTCACGTGAAATCATCTTATTCCCGCGCGCGCTGGCCGCGTAATATCTTCAGGCAGAAACGGAATCCGTTCCCTTCAAATTCTCGGAGTCTGACTGTCTGAGTCTGACTTTAGCTGTGGAATATATAGAGAGAGAGGTACTACTAGAGACCGTATACTGGAGCTGTGTAGATAATACTTAATTGTAGTTAAACAATTATTTGTTTTACTGGTATTATTACAAAGTAATTATATAGTTCTTAGCTATACAATATTAATTGAATATTCATAGAGAGCTAGCCTTATCTTAAGTTATCTTATGAAATAGAAGGAGATTATACGGAAAAATTCAAATGATCCGGTTCAGATTCAAAAGATTGTTTGGTTTGCATAATCAGTCTGTTTGATTTCAAATCCCGGTGGCTCTCTGTTATTACAGTATAATTGTCAGTCAGTACAAATAGTACAGACACACACACACTTGATCTCTAATTTTGAGAAATCAATTAATTTAGTTATCAGTACGTACTTAAAGTTATAGCTAGTAATGTAAATAAATAATGAAGGATGGAGAGAAATTTATCCAAAGTGAAAAATCCCAACAATTATCTCTAATACACTACTGAATGTAATCTGTATTTAGAGTTTTGAACTTTTGATGAATTGGTAATTCATATTAATTCTAAATGAAATTTCAATTTCAATTGTGAAATTAAGAATTCTCAAAGTTTTGATCAATATACTGTCTTAGAGTAAATCATGATTTAGACAGATCATTGCAATATACTAACAAAACATAAGTTGAGATAAGTAATCGTAAAGCAAGCAGAATTGAATGTAGACTCTTGAATCCTGATGTAGATAGTAAGTTTGTAATCTCATCAAATATCTAAATTATTCCATAATTCCATCATTATCTGTAACACTCTTATAAAAGATATATTGTATTTGGAAATTTTAATTTTGGATTAAAAAGGCTGGTACTTCAAGAATCAAGACCATTAAGTATGTTAAACGGAAATCATCTTTTGGAATTAGAGCTATTGAAAACAAATTGTTTTTGAAAGTAATTATAATTAAAACTTGATATGTATTTCCAACTTCTTAATTGTTATATATATGACAAAACTTGTACTTAGAAACAAATAGTAGAAGAAGTTGTACGTATACAATTAATGTTTACAACTTATTCGATGGTGGTTGGTTACTTTTGGGCACGCGTCGCTCAAGGACGATCGACCCATCAGAAATTATTTGCCGGATTAAGTAACTTTTATGATGACTAAGATACTTTTTTAAATACTATAAATCTCACATTTTCTCCCACTTTACAACATTTTACAATTATACCCTCAACAATAGCAAATACAGGAAATCAGAGATTACTACTCACATAAAAATGAGTGCAATATTATCAGCAGATGATTTAAACGATTTCATTTCTCCTGGGGTTGCTTGTATAAAACCTGTTGAAATCAAAAATAAACCTAAGAAACCAACAGAAATACGATCTGAATATGAAGTTGAAATAGATATAGAAGGCCATGTTATGGAAGTCACAAAGGAAGGTGCAATAGGCAAGAGATTACAAGAGGCTCAAATATCATTAGCTGATTGTCTTGCATGCTCAGGTTGTATCACATCAGCAGAAGAAGTTTTAGTTGCACAACATTCATACAAAGAATTATTAAATGCTTTAAAGAAAGAAGAGAATCAAAATAAGAAGTTTGTTGTTAGTATAAGTCATCAATCAAGAGCATCATTAGCTGGCGCATTACAATTAACGATAGAGCAAATTGATAAATTATTGATTCACTTATTTATTAATAAATATGGGTTTTCTAAAATTGTTGGTACTGGATTAGGCAGAAAGATTTCAATTGAACAAATGACACAAGATTTGATATATGATAAGAAAAATGGGTTTAAAGGACCGAAACTAACTTCAATTTGTCCTGGGTGGGTTTTATATGCTGAAAAGACTCATCCTTATATATTACCTAGAATAAGTAATGTTAAATCTTCACAACAAATAACAGGTTTAATTTTAAAGAAATTGACTAGTTTAGAATATAAAATTGAGTCCTCTGATGTTTATCATTTATCAATAATGCCATGCTTTGATAAGAAATTGGAAGCTGCAAGACCAGAAAAAAATGGTACACCTGAAGAAATGGATGTTGATTGTGTTATAACACCTAAAGAATTAATTCAAATGTTACAAGATGAAAATATAGATCTTGATGGTTTGGTTACTGATGTTGTACAAGATGATACAAGTTTATATGAACTTTATTGTAGATATTCCCCTAACAATTGGTACAAACCTATTGAATCATGGCTTAATGAAGATGGCTCATCTTCTGGTGGATATGCACTTCAATATTTAATTCATTTAAGAAAACAAATTATCATGTCGGAGAAAATTTCTGAAGATAGATTAGAATTCCAAATAATTGAAGGTAGAAATTCAGATATCTATGTTATAAAGTTAATGCAAGATAATACTATATTATTGGGGTCTTGTGCCGTTGTTAATGGCTTTAAGAATATTCAAAATTTAGTTAGAAAATTGAAATTAACAGAAGGTAAAGGTGGGGCAGCTAAAAGAATATCTGGTGGTGGTCTTGCAGCTAGAAGAAAAGCCAGAGAGTTGTCTAAAAAAGGTCTCAAATCAAATTCAAATCTAGAATATTCTTCTAGTACAGTCGGCGAACTGGCGGATGCATCCAAATGTGATTTTGTTGAAATAATGGCATGCCCTGATGGTTGTATTAATGGTGGTGGTCAAATAGCAGGACCCAAAGAAATTTCACAAAAAGATTGGACTAATAATATCGAAAAACTTTATAGAACTATTCCAAATTCAGCTAGTTGTGATTCTGTTTCTCTGAGTTCATGGATTGGAGATTTCTTAACTGAATTTGGAGTAAGTGAAGAAAGAATGATCCGAACATATTTTAAAGAAGTGGAGCAACCAAAAGATACCACTTCAATTGCATTGGGTTCCAAATGGTAACCCTTATATACTTTTACTAAAACTACATTTTTATATATTTATTATATTTATTTATTCTCATTTTTAATACACATTTAATCGTAATAGAAATTAACAAAAAAAGAAAAAGAGTGAATGATATAAAAAGTGAATTTTATTGATTTTTAAAAAATAAAGTTAAGAAAGCCATATAATCACCAGGATATTTTAAAAGACAATTTTAATGAACAAATGTATATGTTAAACAAATGCAACGAATGAGTGAATGTTAAATAAAACGTTTTAGATTTGAATCTCAATATATGTAGACTACAACTCGATTAATGTGTACCAGGAGTTGATCTATTATCATCATCAAAATCATCTAAATCGCTTAATTCAAAACCCGTGACACCATCAGGGTTTCTATTAGTTCCGGCTTCAATATCATCCTCAGGGAGCATACTATAATTAAGTCTGTTATTGTTAGAACTTCCCGTAAGTTTCAGATATAAATCAAGAATCATTAAAAACCATAACTGAATAAGGCAACCAGCTGAACTAATAACTAAAATATAGGATGTTGCACCTGCTCCCATATCCACAACCAATTGAAGCATCTCTTCATTTGCAGATTCAAAAAGAACACCGGAAAGAACTAATGCAAATGATGGAAGATATTGTAAAGAATTGATTTCACCAGATTTAAGATACTCTTGATCTTTTAATAAAACAGAGATTTCAAATACTCTAATACAACCACCAATTAATAAAACATAACCAAAGAAAGCATGAATTTTAGTTGATATTATTAGATGTTGAACATGTTCCACCATTGAATAACCTGTGAATATCAAAGTAAGAGCAGGCATAACATTTCTCTTTTTATTTCTTGATAAATATAATCCCAACATACCACAACCCCAAAATATGATTCCCATTGATGTATGTTGATAGTCACCATGACTCCAAGGTTCCCAGGGTCTATGTTCAGTAAAGGTGTTCACTATTCCATAGGCAGTCAACATTAATGAATCATAGAAGTCAATTGAAAATTTACCATTATTCATACGTAACCAAGGAATCACTAACATTAACAATAAGTAGAACCCATAAACAATAAATGAATTTCCCATAATTCCATGTGCTAAACATTGACCCAAGCTCCCACCATAACAGAAACCTAACATGGAAATAATAGCCATACTTGTTCTTAAAAATCCAGTGACAACCAATAATGCTGAAGAAATTTTATATATTAAAGTAGATGCCTTATGTCCAATGAAACTAATTTTACTAGTTTGAGTACTACTTAAAATGATAGAAGAACCAGCAGAAACACTTCCCATAACTAATGTAAAACAGTAGAAAAACCCAAGGAACCATGCAGTCCCTCTAGATGTTCTACTTTCATGTCCAGTTGGATCAGCAAATGGCAAAAAGATAACATCAAAACAAGCATACATGGAACATACAAGTTGAATAGAAATTGAAATACTTGATCTATTGGCAATTGCATAACAAGCAGCTATTGATGGAATAATTGTAACAAGAGTTAAAGTTGAAAGCCAATGGAAAGCTTTAGATTTCCAATGAGCTTTAAAGTCAAGCAGTCTCTCATCGGCCCCATCACTTGGGCCATCCATTTCCATATCAGCATATACAGTTATTGAAAATAGTAGTAATGTTATAAGTATAGTCTTAAACCAGCCTGTTGATTTATTCATCTTGTATTTTTGCTTTAGGAGTCAAAAGGAAAGTCAGAGATATAGGAAGCAATAAACGTAACAAGCACTGAAAACTGGCCTAAAATGTATGCAAAAGAGATACTTTCTAGTAGGAGTATGTGTTTGTTTTTATCAAATTGTATGGGTGTGTCGGCTGCTACATATAACCAAGCTAAACGATCTAATACTTTTCTGTACGTACGCGCTTCTTAATATTGCTTCAATACTGTAAGATCTCGTGCTACTAGCTATTTTCATTTTCAAAAGGGTCATCTTGACCGATATCTCAAAAGACATAAGATTTTGGTATTATAATACAAAGTAAAGTAATAGAAATGGAGAAAACAAAAACAAAAAAAAAATTAAACGTATATGAAAGAAAGAAAGAAAGAAAGAAAGAAAGAAAGATTGTAAATAATTAAAATACCTTAAACTAATTTCTCTTCTTAAAGCCAAACATTCTTGATTTCTTTTTATGTTGGTCTTTATCTTTTCCTGTTGACTCTATCTCTTCAGAAACAGGAGGTGGTGAAAAACTTTTGATTGGATTATGTTCCCTGGAACTTTCAGTAGGGGTTTCATTAGCTGGAGATGTCGTACGATTTATTATCGTTGAATTTGAAGTTTCATTAGCAGGACGTGATTCACTGCGGTGGAGTTGATCTTGATTACCATTGGTATTTGTGTGCTTGATTTGTTGTTGTTGAATATGTTCAACAATATCATCATCATCGTCATCCAATCCATTATATAAATTCTTTTCGACAAAATCAGATTCCAAATCAGTTTCTATTTCCTTATAAAATAATAAGTAAGCAGTTGAAATACCTGGACCATCTCCATAAAATTTATAAACAAAATTCTTATCAACAGCTTCAACGGTTTCATCATCAAACAATAACCAACCAAATTCTTCAGTTTTAATTAAACTAACATAATGTCCATGATATGGACCTCCACCGATATGAACAACAACTGCATATAATTCATATAATTTATCTTGATCTTCTGAATCATCAGTAGTATTAAAAACCCTTAGAGTTTTATTATATTCAACTCTATCAAATAATTTAACCATACGACCTAATTCTTCTGAATATTTAAATCTTTTCAAATGTAAAGCTAGAATTTTAGGAGATTTCTTAATTTTAATAGTTTTAGCAGCTTCTTGTAAGCTATGACAATTTTCACAAAAGAATTTATTTGATTCTGATAACATTTCAATTTGAGAGAAATTTTTAAGACAATTAGTAATTGAAGTATGTTGTTGTAAATCAATTGATAAATCTAAGAATGGTTCATCTCTACTTGAAACATTTTCACATGAAAGACATTTTGTCTCTGAAGTTAATAAACCTTCAAATATTTTACGAAATGTATTAGATTCATTATGTTGATTAGAATAATTATCAGCAATATCAAGCACATTATTAATTAAGAAATTTAAAAATTCATGAGCATCTTGATGCATTGAACTTCTAAACATTTCATTTTCTTTTTTAACAACTTCAACTAAATTTTGAGCAGAAACAATTCCAACATTGGAAACATTCTCTGTTAAACATTCAAATAAATCTTTTAAAGTTGTATATAAATTCATCTCCATATTATATGATTTAGAATAAGAATGATCTAAATTAATGATTGGTCCTCTAATTAAAGCTTGTCTTTTTCGCTGTTCTGAATTGGCTAGAACTTCTTTAGTAACACCAACTATTGTAAGATTGTTCTGTTGGTTTAAAAAATAAAAAATGTCTAAATTTCTAAATTCAGGATGCTTTGAAATCATGGAACGCTCAAGTTCAACATTGTTTAGTTCAATTAAACTTGAATTAGAACCATTAGACTGAGATTGCACGTTATTAATATTGCCATTACTATTGCTATTATTTTGTGGTGAGCCATTGCCATTATTTGAACCAAATAAATTTCTCATATATTTACCACCTGCAATTGCATTATTATTATTATTATTGGAATTACCATTTGCTTGTTGGCCATTTTGCTTTTGTAGATGTAGAGTCGATGTAGATGAAGCGGAAGATTGTGCTTGATTTAGTTGATGTTGCTGGAAAGAAGCTGTAAACGAATGAGGTTTAACACCTTGAACTTGAACTTTTCTCTTTCTTTGATTTTCAGAATTTCTCTTAGGAAAGCTTAGGACTTCTTCTCTGAACTGAGGAGTATAATATAAAGCCTGTAATATTGAAGCTATATAACAAGTATAACCAAAATTTTCCATACCATAAACTTTATTATTACCATTACCATAAGGCAATTCGGCATTATCTTTATTAATTATTTTATATTCTAATTCAGAATCTATAGGAGCTTCATCTTGATAAGTTGATGTTTCTAAATGGGATAATTCTGCTTTTATAGAGTCTATATTCGAAGTATTTGGAGCAATTGTTGTTGATGGGGCAGTTGACGGAGCAGTTCCAACGGTGTTAGTTGAGAACTTTGAAGTAGAGGCACTACTTTTAGTTGTTGAGGAGGTTGTTGGGCGTTTCTCTATGTCCTTCTCCTTGTCCTTGGAAGACTTGGAGAACTTGTTTAGTTTCTTTAGCATGTAAAGGTGGTTGTGGGTAGGGAGAGTTGAAGAAAGGACGGGTTGGAACCGTTGGTTGATAATCAAGAAGAAATCTCAAAATATTCTGGCGTAAAACAATGGCGGATGAAGTTACAGTGCGGAGAGTAAATTATGGGGTTTGGACGTAATGTAAGACTGTGCCTCCAACTTGGTCCCAATAACCCTTGATCTCTAGGATTTCATGATGGTTGGTTATGGAAACATACAAAACCACAGATTAATCCAAAATTCTTTCAACGTCGAAAGACGACGATCTCTCACATTGTTACACTATAATGCAGGGTAGGGCTCAACAGATATACAGAATGAAGTTAATTGAAGTGTGCAGTATATACAGACAGACAGTATAATTAATTTTAAGAGAATAATAAATAAATAAACGAATATGAAATCTAGTGTTTTAAAGAAAAAGTCTTTCAGATGTTTAAACTACAATGTTACTGAACAAATAACTAACGGACTCTCCGTTATGTAGTCTTCTGATAGCTTCAGCAAGAGTATGAGAAATATCAATAATTTCTAACTTTGGGCATGATTCAACTTGACTGCTTAAAGGCATAGAATTCGTACAAATGATCTTCTTTAGTGATCCTTGATTTAATTTTTGAATAGCATTACCACTAAAAATACCATGTGTAACTATTGCAATAACTTCTTTTGCTCCTTCAGCTAACAATAAATCTGAAGCTTTACATAATGTACCACAAGTGTCTGCCATATCATCAATTAAAACACATGTTTGATCTTTCACATCACCAACTAAAACCATTCTTGAAACTTCATTTGCTTTGGCTCTTTCTTTATGAATTAATGCAAATTGAACATCCATTTTATCTGCTAAAGATGCAACTCTTTTAGCTCCCCCAGCATCTGGTGAAACTAACATTAAATTTGTTTTATCCAAGTTTTCTTTAACCCAATGTAAAACATTTGGTTCTGCATATAAATTATCAACTGGAATATTAAAAAATCCTTGAATTTGGGATGCATGTAAATCCATTGTAATAACATGATTACAGCCTGCCGTAGTTAATAAATTAGCAATCAGTTTGGCACTTATAGCAACTCTACTTTTATCTTTTCTATCTTGTCTAGCATATGGAAAATTTGGAATAACTGCAGTAATCTTTCTAGCTGAAGCTGCTTTACATGCATGGATCATTAATAGTAGTTCCATCAAATAATCATTAAGTTTATCTGCAGCACCACATCCAGTTTGAATAATATAAATATCTTCATCTCTAACTGATTCACCCATAAGAATAGCTGATTCTTGATTAGAAAATTGAATTGCATTTATTTTGGAAATAGGACGACTCAAATGTTCTGATATTTTATCAGATAGCTCTGGATGTGAGTTTCCCGATAGGATCTTGATATTATTCTTTGGTTTCATGAAGGACATAGTGGCTTATTGTTGTTTTGTATAGAGAACACAGAACACTAACAGCTGGGGATTTACAACCAAATTCAAAATTAAAATTTACAGTGCGACAATATCGATATCAACTTTTCTACCTATAACTCTTCTTCTTCCAATTCACCTTCCCCTTTAAACCTTTCAACAACACACAACATCATACTATGGCATCCCGCCAGGCCTACAAAAGACTTACTAAAGAATATAAACAAATCACAGAGAATCCACCTCCCTATATAATTGCTAAACCAAGTGATGAGAACATTTTAGAATGGCATTTTGTTATAACAGGACCAAAGGGTACTCCTTATGAAGGTGGCCAATATCATGGTAGACTTACCTTCCCTTCAGAATATCCTTTCAAACCTCCTAGAATTAAGATGGTTACCCCTAGTGGTCGTTTTGAAGTGAACACAAGGCTTTGTTTATCAATGAGTGATTTTCATGAAGAATCTTGGAATCCATCTTGGTCCGTTGCTACTATAGTTAATGGTCTATTATCTTTTATGACTGGTAACGAAAGAACGACTGGTTCTATTGAAACTTCTGATGATACTAAAAGGCAGTTAGCTAAAAAGACAAAGCATTTTAATTTAAACTCTAATCCATTATTTAAAGAAAATTTCCCTGGTTTATGTGAAGAAAATCAAAAATATTTAGATGAATTGGCCAGAAAGAATGCTGAAGAAGCTCTTAAAAATAGTAACTCACAAAAATCTTATCAACAAAAAAAGAAAGAAGAAATTGTTAATTTAGATCACATTAAAGATAATGAAGATAGAATGAGAGCAGAGCTAATATTACAACAACAAAAGGTAAACAAAAAGAATGTTGAGAATAGAAATAACCAAGGTAATGAAGGGAGCACTCCGCCACAAATCAAATGGTTATTAGCTATAATAGTTGCTGTCTTTTTAGGATGGTTAATGCAACGTTGAGCTTTGTTTGGTATGCATGTGTTTAGAGGGGAAAGAGCTTACATTATATTTCTGCATATGCTTTATTTTACAACTTCATACACTTCCAATTTCTTTCTTTCTTTCTTTAATGATTTGGCGTTAGGTTTTTATTTCTTTATCTCTTCTTATTTTATTTTTCTTTGCTTAGTACAGCGGATTTATAGTCATCTTTTTTTTTACATATGTTTCTACTTAAACACTATATATTGTTATTTTATTTGATATCATTTATTAATATAATATACAATATGAAGAAATAAAAATAAATACTTGTAGTATATGTTAATCTTGAATGTTTTGAATCATACTACTGTATTTCTATGCTGAGAAAGAATTCCATGCCTTGGTTTCATGCTTCAAAGACCTAATATTAGAAACGTATTTAACTGCATGCATACCTATAAGATCCGTTTTTTGAATTGAACTGAACAATATTCTTCTATTTTATATGATCAATATGCAAGTATTTCCTTAAATTTATCAAACAATCTTAATCCATAGATCAATCATCAATTTGATCAATATACTCTTGTAAATCATCTTCATCAAATATAATCTGGCACATCAAAGAGCAAGAAGGACAGACAGCAATATCTTCACCATCAGTCATATCATCCAAAGCAATTTGAAATCTATCACCACATGGGCAAGGATATGTGAAAATTTGTAATTTTGGATCAAATGTAAAATCTTCAATTTCTATTTGATCATAGATTGATAATTGTTCAGACATTACTGATAATGTATTAATTTCTTTGGTTTTATATTTATAGAAAGCAGTGAAGAGAGAGACTCAGCACATCTAATTCTTCAACAAAATATATTCGTTGATGATTGGTTATCTTTCTAGTCAAAGTATAGTAGTACAAGTCGAAAATAAAATTTTAGAAAAACTGATTTCGGAATATGCACAAGTAAACTCGTACACCAGAACTTTAAATGAAATTCCGTCTGTGCACGGGTGGGAGAAAACAAATTTGCGATCACGTGGCGTCTCTGCGGGTTTCTAACCCTCTTTTTTGTGCTCTGCGCGGCAGGTCTCTCTCTCACTTCTGAAAAAAAGACCTTTGATTTTTTTGAAAATTATAGGATATAGTAAGACACACTATCTGAAGGTTTAACATATCGTCACAGAATAAAGTAAGTCATATTCAAAGCATAAACATCAGTTACAGAGATATCTAAGATTTATCATCAATGTATATCAAGAAATTCAATATAAGTTTAATTTGAAAAACTTCACATTAAAAACAAGTATTTCTGATTCCAAAGATTAAATGATATTCATTAGAAATAAATTCATTTATGTTTAAAATAATTATCATTTATTTTCATTTTATTCTTTTTATTTCATAAATTAGAAAACTAAAAACGTCAAATTATCGAATTTTATTATTTCAATTCTTCAATCTAGAATTAAAATTTATTTTAATGAAAATAAGCTTCAATATTTCCAGTGAAAATATATTCATTATATTTATTGAATAATATTTGTTTATCTTTCCAGAAATTTATTACAATTATTAAATCTTTATCTTTCTATATCTTATCAAATGAAAAGTTTATGAATTTAAATAATTAGTTTTTTTGTTCATAAATCAAAAAATATCAAATTTAATCAAGCAGAACTACAATTTACTTTATCAAATTTTATTTATACTAATAGATTATCTCTGTAATTTTTTGTTTGTTTAAAGATATTTTATTCAAGTTTTGATTACTAACTATTAAATTTAATTTTTATAGCAATGGGTATTTCACGTGATTCTAGACACAAGAGATCAGCCACCGGTGCTAAAAGAGCTCAATTCAGAAAGAAGAGAAAGTTTGAATTAGGTAGACAAGGTGCTAACACCAAAATTGGTGCTAAGAGAATCCACACAGTCAGAACCAGAGGTGGTAACACTAAATACAGAGCTATCAGAATTGAAACTGGTAACTTCTCATGGGCTTCTGAAGGTGTCTCTAGAAAAACCAGAATCTCTGGTGTTGTCTACCATCCATCTAATAATGAATTAGTTAGAACTAACACTTTAACTAAGGCTGCTGTCGTTCAAATCGATGCTACTCCATTTAAACAATATTACGAATCTCATTACGGTTTAGTTTTAGGTAAGAAAGGTAAAATTGCTGCCGATGAAGAAACTAAAAGATCAAACTCCTTATCTAGAAAATTAGCTGCTAGAAGTGCTGAATCCAAAATTGAACAAGCTGTTTCTGCTCAATTCGGTTCCGGTAAATTATACGCTGCTATTTCATCTAGACCAGGTCAATCAGGTAGATGTGATGGATACATTTTAGAAGGTGAAGAATTAGCTTTCTACTTAAGAAGATTAACTGCTAAGAAATAAACACATTAAACACAACTATTTTTTGTATTTTCTTATAATAATGATTATTTCTCTGATTTTGTTTTCTTAATATTAAAAACTGCTACATTATATATTTAACAACCCCCCTCTCCTCATTCCATAAAGATTGATAAAATTAAGCTAGTAAATAGTAATATACAAC